>JAOTRH010007108.1:0-23600 GCA_034768845.1 Heliamphora exappendiculata
TGGTGTCTGGTTCTATTTCTCTATCCCTCATCTTTTAATATTTGCTTTGATTATATACTTGCATACCTTGCTTTATTACAATATTAAAAAAATTTTGAAAAAGTTTTAAAATTCTTTTTTTTTTGAAAAGACCCAATTCACCCCACTCTTGGGTTGCCTGGATCTAACATCTTCCTTATTTGAAGATTAGTTTATTGTATAAATTAATCCTTTTGTAGCTCATATATTTTTTTAGGTTTTTCATAGATAATTGGTGTGGATTTGTTACATGATAATGAATGACTTTTTGTTTCATAAAAAGTTAAAAGTGTAACTATTAGAAACCTCTATTTTTTGTGCTTATACTTTATGTTTATATATGAATGAAAATGTTTATTGCAGAAAATAATAACGTTATTATTCGAAATGAAAATTTATTTACATAAAATAAGAATTCTGCATTTACATACGAAATACTTGGATAATGAAGTGTGGACAATGTACAAGACAATTATAAAATGAGAATAAGTTATTGAATTAAAATTTTCCTATATGACAATGAGGATATTTGGTTGATAAAATAAGATTTGATGTTATTATGCTACTCAAAAATGAGAATATATTAATATGATAAGATAATTGTACAATACAAAATGAGAATATGTTAATATGTTATGATGATTGTGCTACACGAATGAGAATTTTATTATAGAAAATGAGAAAATGAGAAAATAATAATTTCGTCATGAGAATTTTAATACAAAAAATAAGCAAATGATGATATGATAATTTTATTACAAAAAATAATAACGCTGTTGTTCGTGACGAATTATATTTGATAATGAAATTTGATATTATGTTAAATGATAATTATGTTACAAAAAATAAAAATATTTAGATACTATATTGACGATTGTAACTATTTATAAAAAAATCTAGATAAATCACTATAGAAATCATATTACCAAAATAAAATATATACACAACTTATATATATCTACATATATTTATTTATTTACTATAATTATGTATACAACTCAAATATTTAATGTATATGAATTACCATAATTATATATTTCAAATTCACTTGCTATAAAAAATATACGTTACCAATTTGTATAACGGTCACAATAGGAAATGTTCAAATTTATTTAATGGGCATTTTAGGCACAATGTATGAAAATAGAATTTAGTGGAATAGTAATTTAGAGTTTAGTTCTTATTCTTAAAAAAGTAGCTAAAATGGGATCTTAAACTAAATTACTTTTTTTTTTTTTTGTAATGCTAAAAAGCAGCTAAAATAGGATCTTAAACTAAATTACTTTTTTTTATTTTGTAATGCTAATATCTGTAAAAATAAATGTATTAAGTACTCTTACATATTACGTTTTTTATTTCATTTTTTTGTAGAGTAACCAAACATTATAAGATAGAGTGAATATCTTTTTTCTATTTATCCAAACTAGATGGAAAGAAATTAGAATTGTTTCTCTTTTTTTATTTTTTTAATTATTTATGTAATCTTTTCTTTTCTTTTTATTCCTTATTTCACAATTGGAGTTAGTTTTTAAAATTCTTTGCCAAACAGATCAAATTAGGTTTTTTTGTATTTTTAATCAAAAAATAAAAAATAAAAAAGTTAGAATTAACAAACAGACCCTTATTTGACATTTTATTGTAATTAATTAGTTTTTTAAATATATTTTTACGTCAACATTTTTAAAAAAAAAAATTAAGAGACCAAAAAAAACACAAAACACACACACACACACACACACACACACACACACACACACACAAAAAGCTAGGCAAACACGCGCTCAGTTTCATCTGTCACCGACCCAGGAAAAAGTGGAGTATCATCTGCTTTTACAGTGCGTCCTTCCCTCTTGAAGAACTCTCATCCCCGTCTTTGTTGTTTATCGCTGTCCTTCGATTTCCTCCATTTGAACACAGTATTATCACCTTAACACTATTACTTTTATTATTATTCACCTCCTCTGTGTGAAATTCATCTCCGTTCACGTCGTTTGTTGAATCGTCCTGCGTTTGCGTCTCAATGGAGGAGCAGCAGGAGGAGAGGATAATAAAGCACCCATTGCTGCCTCCGAACTACGTGACGCTGGTACAGCTCCAAGAGAGATGGGTCAAAGAACAGCAGCGGAAGCAGAGAGAGAAAGAGGACGAAGAAGAGCGAAAGCGGAGAGAGAAAGAGGACGAAGAAGAGCGAAAGCCCGAGGATCAAGTTAATCAGAAGAAGCGACAAAACGGGAATGGAGTGAGAATCGTGACGAATACTTTGTCGTGTCGTCGGCCGGTTCGAAGGGATCGCACGAATCAGTTGGCGAAGCGTTGTGGAACGATCGGAGTCATGGAGAGGAAACCGGAGGAATCGGAATCCGTGGAGATCGTGGTTGACGATGGGGAGCGGAAGATTGACGATTTGAAAAAGAATAGGAAGAATAAGAATAAAAAGAAGCGGGAGAAAAATATGAGAGGGAAACCTAGGGCGGAGGAAGACCTAACCGGAGGTACAGAACAGTTGTTGCCTGTACACGAGGAGGCGGCCGAGAAGAATCCGGTGGTTTCGACCGAAAGAGAAGGTGAAAAGAAAAAGGCTACCAGTGAGTTCCGGCGGAATGGCAAACAATCGGCGGAGAAGAAAGCGCCAGTGGATAGATCATCAGGAATTAGGCGGAATTTCGAGGATCTTTCATTGAATGGTGGGAAAGGAGGCAATTCGAGACATGGCAAGAATATGCATGGCGGGCAGTGGAAGTACTACACGGGTTCTGGAAGGTTCAACGACAGGAGAATGCAAAGGCCGATAGATTCAAACTTGGTATGGGTTAGAAAAGGGGATTCTTCTGATATCAATTTTTCTGGAGTTCGGAGCTCAGGTAAAGCATTATCACCGTTTTTTGGTATAGAATTTGTTTTGTTTCAGTGCTTTTCTTTTTGGTTAACTATGTAGTTTTGAGGTTACTTAGCTGCTTGGACACTCTCTTTAGTGTAATTGAGTAAACCAATAACATGCGCCGGGAAAAAAAAAATAGTGCTAAGTCACCAATTGTCCTAAAAGCTTGAGCCATTAAAAAATGGGTCCAACAATGTATATCAAGCCATCTAACATTCTCCCCCACGTGCGACCCTGTCTCACACGTGGAGAGACGAATAAATTGAAATTGTGCACCAACACAGAGTGTACAATAACAAATGTAATAGATAAACACATCACGAGACTTAAACTTATCTTATAGAATCAGAACTTTAATACTATGTTAAGTCACCAATTGTTTCAACGCTTAAGCTATTAAAAAATGGATTTAATAATGTATATCAAGCTATCCAACAAATAGTATAATCAAATTTGATTGGCTTTCATAACTAAAGGAGTAGAACAAAAGAAAATGGTATCCACACAATGGGGGATGGAGGGGTCATCCGTTTTTATGAATAGGGCCTACCAAGAGTGTTCGGGTAATGGAGGCCCATTCACAAGTGGATGCAGACGGCACTTCCAAGGCACATAGACGGCTCCGCCTTAGGTCATAGATGGACTCGCCTTGAAATTAAGTTGGCAATAAAGGTGGATTAGTCAGCGTCGGGATGATATGCACATGCACGGCACCTGACGAATACGTGTCAACATATCAGTCAGCGTGTCGCCTTACGATTGATAGCATTTTATGCGCATTAAGTGCCAGTTCAACTCCTATTTTGGGATTAAGAAAGATGGGATGCGATTAGCCAAAAAGGGGATATGGTTGGACACCTGACGGGAGCCTAAAAGTAATCAATGGTGGGAAGGATTGACCCACTCCTTGGAAGGGTGTACGCTCAAGCGGCTCAACTATAAAAGGTGGAAGAGGTCCGAAGGAAAGGTATGCAAAAAACATTAACTCGAAGCTCTGGAGAAATATATACGTGATTTGGACCTGACTTTACCATCGGAGAGTTCTCCGGCCGACATCCGCCGGCCACAAGGCTCCTCTCCGATTGTTAGTTTTAAAGGGAGAAGGAGTACATGGATCTCAGGCGAGGTGGGTAAGCTTTTCAAGTGCGAGAGATAGATTCTATTGGTGGAAATTCGATTCACCATGCACACAATAACTAGTGATAAACAACAAATTTCCGTTTTTTCTTCACTGAAGGAGTGAGCTAATAATAGTCCTGTATTGAGGCCGTAGGGGGGGAAATTCCCTACCACAACATTCACGAGTCTGCTGAAACTTAGATGGGTAGAATGCTTCAAGAACGCCTCTTTTTGCAACGCAGAGGTTAGTTAGCACTGCCTGGTTGGAAGTGGTTGCTTGAAAGCACTATGACGCCTAAGTCAAATCTTTAGAATAGAAGCAGAAAGAAGTGAATTAAAGCTCTTGTAAACTATGAACGTGTTCCTCTAGATTGCTCCCTTTGGACCTTTTAATAGTTGTGGTTGCTTGACCATGGTGGGTTTGCCTTCTAATTCTGGATAAGTTTCGAGGAGTCCAACCTTTATCATCACAAAGTAGGAGATCTGTGCTTTTGTTCCCAGATGGTTACGATCAATCATAATTATATTAATGGCTATTCCACGTAGGTCGGAAGTTGGGTATACAAGACATAAAAGAAGATTATACCTATAGCAATTATTTTTACCAAGTAAAAATACTTCTCTTCTTTCCTTCTCTCTCTGATTTAGTCTGCTCTACATTGCTGTCTGACTTTCTGCTCAAATGCTTTCTCTAAACCTTTTTCTTTGTTCCTGCTCTTCTTCTATTGCCTTTTTTACTTTCCTTTTCTCTCGTTCTGTTCTATTTTTTTTTCTATCTCTGCTTTCCATTCGATCGGATAAAGCATTGCTGTATGTATAACCACCCCCCTACATTTAGAATAGGTTATGTTCCCAGGTTTTGCCTTTAGGAAGGGGTTACAACTGTACTTGGGTTGGCTTCCTACCTCTACAATCATTATTTTTTATTTTAATATAACAGAGGCTTACAATACCATGACATATTCGTTACCCGTCGACCTTCATCCTTGCCACCTTGGAAAAAGACCTTCCAATGCAATGACCTCAGGTTCCCGTAAGATCATCTGTATTGAAAGGCCAAGGGTTGCACTTGCAGTAAACAACGAGAAAATATCGATAACCCTTGTGATTATTGTCCCCATGATTTGACGTTTTCAAGTGTAACTTTTTCTTTTGCAAGCCTTTCTACATCTATATATGTATGTATGTAATATATATACACACACCCAAAGTCTATATTGGAACATAACTTTGTGCTTCTCCCTTCTTTTTTTTTTTAAATATATTTTTTCCTGTTTACATATAGTAGCTTTGGCCAAAAATAAATTTTAAGTCTCCTAAAAACAAATAACTGCTTCATGGAAGAAATATTTGGGAACACCACAATATATATATATATATATCATGAATGTTATATGAACTTGGAGAGGTGTGGATATATGTTTAAGTGTCTTATTCATTTAATTCTCATATTAAGGACACTGGGACATAACAAATATTTATATTTTTTAATATATTTTTTTTATTTTTCTTAGGGTAAATGTTGTTTATAAGGTTCTATTGAGCACTTCATGTAATATCAGAGTTCATGTATAATTTTATAGTAAATTTAAATCTATATAACCAATTAGCATGGTTGGATGGGACATCTATCTATTTAGTCTAAGAGTTGCTATTCATTTTTCATCCTTCAATTAATGGTTAAAAACTAGACACGTCATACCCTCACAGGCTTTTTCATCTCTCTTATTGACTCTCACTCACTACCCTTTTTTTCTACGGGAGACGGGAATGTGCTGTGCATTGAAAGCACAGCACTGTACTTTTCCTTCTTTTTTATTTAGTTTTCGAATATGTTTTTATGATTGGATTCGTTCATTACATAAAATTTGTCGAGTTTTTTATTCACATAAAAATTTAGGTTGATATGATCTCTATAGCTAAGTGATCGCATAACATTGATTTATAATTAAATTAATAAAAATTATAATTTTGAGAAAAAAACTGTTAAACAAATGTTATTCAACCATGTAACTATAAGTATCTGATCAACCTAAATTTTTAAACAAATAAGAAACTCAACAAACTCTACATAATGAACGGATCCGACCATAAATACATATTCAGAAAATAAATAAATAAAAAAGTCATAGCACTTTCCCATCTCCCTCTTTAAGTTGTTTGAAGTAATGAAGTATAATCGATTTTTGTTAGTTTTAATTTACGTTGGAAGTGCCTTCAGGCACGGGTCATATTTAGTTACCAAATATGCTTTCTAGATGAATATTTAAGTAAAAATATCGGACACATATTTCATGCCTTTGTCCAAATATCGAGTATCCGACACGAGTACTTTTTATATTTAGAAGAGTTTATGTAACATAGATCATCATTGGCCACTTTAAGATCATAAAGAAGTTTAATTTGTTTTGCCATTTAATTTAATTAGATGAATGTGATCTTGAAATTAAATATTCTTAGCAATGTTTGACGGGACAAAAACCTCACACAAAGATGAGATTTATTTTAAAAAAATTCAGACATATTCATTTAATTAAATGCTGAAAATTTATCTTTCAACAGTCTTCAATGAGTTTTCTTAAAAGAAACTTATGAACAGAAGTGTTTTTTTTCAAAGAATCTAACACATTTTCAACTTGGGAATTTAACCCAGTCTGAAGGTTCTGTTGCAAATGCTTAAGTGCCATAGCATTAAAGTGCATGTTTTAGCCAAATAGTGGCTGCAAACGGTATGAATGGTGCATTGTGTCCCATGCGGTGTCTGAGCCTTTTTACGCCACTGAAATATGTATATTCAGCACGTGCTGAAATGTCAACCTGAACTACGAAGGTGCTGAGAGCGTTGCTAGCCCTACCAATTTCCTTTCCCGTGGTTCTTCTGCCCTTGTCCTTGGGGACAGTCTACCCTCCGGGGTCTTTCTTATCTGCATCAGAAGCATCATCCTCAGATTTCTTTCCCATTGCTCCGGCCTTGCTGCCCCCACCATGTTTGTTGGCGGCTTGGCGCTGATCCGGTCGTATGGCTTGGGGGCGGTGTTGTTCCTGGTCATACCAATTGGCCCTGCTCTTGCGGCGTTGTCCTTGGCAGGTAGAGCCATTTGGTGTCGGTGATTTCCCTTTCTAGGATCAAATCGGTGTCTACTGCCTCAACGTAGGTGGGAATTGCATCCCCACCATCCTTACTCTAATTGCGGGTTCAAGACTCCATTCAAATTTGCACGCATTGGTTGCTTCATTTAGGACAATGGTCGCAGCATGCCGTGTGAGCTCCTCAAAGCAGGAGATATACTGTGTGACCGTCAGTTTTTCCTGCTTCAACTTCAGAAATTATTGCAGCATTTCCTGCTTCAGCGAATCGGGGAAATACTTCTCCATAAAGAGATCCTCAAACCGCTACATGGTTGTTATGGTCCAGGAGTTCACCAATGATCAGCCTCTCCTGGGATGGCCATGGTGTCCAACATTTTCTTAGTCTGGCGGAGCCAGCTGTTTCCTGCTTGAGGGTTAGGTTCCCCAGTGAATATCAGTGGCCATTGCTGGCAAAAAGACGACAAGTAGGCTTTTTTATTTTTAAATAACTAAATTAAATTGTATTCAACGCATCCCAAAAGGGTGCAACCTCTGTACACCAAGTTTGGTTTCCGGAAAATGGAGGGGGGATTGCTTTGGACTAATTTATCCCACATTTGGTTACACGGTTTGATGATGGTATAAAATATCCGGACTAGGACTCTACATCTCATATTTGGATGATAACTCCACCCCATGGGGGAGGTGGATAGAGTGGGATATCATAAAAACTTACAAACAACATACCAAACATGCAATAATACCATGTCTATCCTGCCCCTCCCAAATATGGAATGGGAGGGTACACGTTATCCTCCATAATACTCCTTTATCCTATGAGATACAAAATCCCTCATCTTATACCAATATCCTGTCTGGAAGTCAAGCACGCCCTACAATCAACCTATACTACCTCAACAGCCCCTGCCCTCCCCCAACAACCAAAAAAACCCCATTTTACCATGTCTGAAAACCAAATGTGGCCCGTGTGAATACAGAAAAAGTAGACCCAAGGAATGTGCAAGATTAGTAAAACACAACAAAAGTGCCTCATTCTGGCCGAGTAAGGTCACTTTAGTTGAGCAAGCACACTGAAAAGGCATGAGCTTTTTGGGCAGGGTGCAGAATAAGGAAAATTGTGCCTTGTCTATAATTTCCTTTAGTCAAATCTTTTTGTTGGATCAGTGATTGTTATGTCCTACATTATATCATGGTTGTGTCTGATAGACTATTTTTTGTCATATTGAATATTTGGAACCTTGGTTTTTTGGGCATACAGTTGACTGTTTGAATTTGACTTCTCTGGTGCTGGATTTGAATCTTTATAATTATTTTGACAGGTGATTTGTAATGTAATATTCATATTCTCTCTCAGTTTAGCATTTTATAATTACTATGTCAAATTACTCACATATGTCATTCTACAAAGGCAAAAGTTTTAGGGCCTAGTCAGGTATCTCTTGGTTGGAATAGTTTCTGTTACTTTAGTTTATACATACCAGTACCTTGAATGGTGATGTTTGATAAAAATGCAAAGATGTTAAAGAAAAATACCAGAGTTTTTTAACTTTGTCATATAATGAAAACTATAGTCACTAGAAAACATGAGCAACCTACAATTAACAATTTAGAACACTCGTGCCAAAACACGAGTGTTCAGTTTTGTTCCAAAACACTAAATTTAGTGATCCAAATATATCTTCTTCCACTTAGTTCGTCGAAGTCTCCCTATGAGGAAAAAGAAAAAAAGGGAATCAGATATAACCTAGAGAGACGGGAGTTTGGAAGGAGAAAATATGCTATAATGCATCAATAGCTCTGTCAAATAGTCATAGCAAATACATACATATTACTTTTCCCTATTGTTTAATTATTAATAGAAAACCACTCTCACATTTTAGAACTACCTTCATGCATACTAATCAATCAATCTCTACAAATCTACCCATATCGTAAAAGTTGCCATGCATGCACGAAGCTAGGATCTTTGGTCCTTGGAGAGGGGGGGGATTTATTTCCAAAGAAGAAAACTACAAAATACAAGGTGGGGACTTACCATTTCTGTCCTTTCATCTGGTTGATTATGTAGTAAATAATATTATTTGTGAAACATAAGATGTTTTTACAAGAATGATTCTTTGATATCTTCTTTTATTTTTTAAAATGTTTTTTAATCTAGACCAAATGGCTAATGAAATAGAAAGTACCCTTCAATCAAAGTTATCACGAGGCTTTTGGCCCAATTGTATGGGTGTTTCACTCCCAAATGAGAGATTGGGAGTTCAAACCTTGTGAGAGCAAGGTATGGGGATAGGTGCATGTGTATTTGTCGATAAAAAAGAAGTACTCATCAATCCTTTTAAACCCAATTAAAAATCTAATACTAGCTTGTTTTATCATGTATGAACTAGCTGATTAAGATATACCTAATACACCAGATCAATGACTTGTCCATTATTTGTGTATCATAAATCATAATGATAAGGCCATCAAACAAAACTTTGTAAGAGATCTGCAGAAAAGATATTTAGTTTCATTCTAGTTTCTCTACAAGATTAATGACACTACCATATATTGGGGTGGGGTTATTTAAAATCTCATGGCCACTGGCCTTTTCCTCCCTTTGTTCCCGTCACTCCCTGGTGCCATGCATTTGGTGTAACCCTTTCGTTTTCTAAACAATATGCATTTTAGGTATCATGGAGGAAACCTAAAAATGATTTCATATATTGATAATGAGAAATAAAATAAATACTGTTTTTCTTGATGGTCTACACAATTGATGTCCATGGAAATTCAAACAGGCTCTTAGTATTTTTTTGTGTGTGTGTTTGTGTGTGCGCGTGTGTAAGTTTGAACTGATTCTTTTGGATATAGTACGACTTGCCCAAACTGGACCTTAGATTGATAAGGTCATATTAGTCAAACACCTAATTTTTTCTCCATATAGTTGTGAGCTAAAATGGGGATTGGCATTCCTGGAGCAAGGATTCTGTCACAAAATGTCAAGGTGATTTCCACTCCCACGATGATGTCCAGGTGATTTGAAACTTCAGATTTTGATTTCCTTTGACATTTGTTTCTTCGCATCTTCAAGGTTCTCCTCCTCTTCCTCCTCTGTGTATGAATAGATTTTACCCCATGCCTGTTTTCAAGATCCCATTTACCTCTATTGTACGATTGTCCATAGCTGGCATTGCTTGAAACATTGTTCTAGTTGTCTACCATTAATGAACCAGACCAAGAAGTACAGTACTTATAATCAAAGATCTCAATAAATGAATGGATATAGATTTTGACTTTACCAAGTTTTGGAGTTTCCGAAACCATCCACTAGAAACAGAATTACGGAGGTGTGGTATGCGTATTAGGGCTTGTTTGGAGATGACTAAGATTGAATGACTGGTATTTGAGAGTGATATATCCGACATATATGAACATTTAACTCTCTAGGAAACGAAGTGGCCTTATTGGGGTACTACCAAAAAGGGTGATTTATAACAGATTACAGGCCAGGTTCGACTGTCTTGAGCAGGTTTTCTTTTAGCTAGCACCATGTAGTTAGGATGAACTATTGCACAGTAGAGTAACTGATACTTCTTCCTAAGCTTCTTATCAGATCTCGGCTTGTAGATTATGCAATTATTTTTCTTAGTTCAATTCACTGATCAAGGTTAGAGTGGTATTTAGTCAAAATGATTTGGGTGATTATATGGGGTTGCTTTCGGATTATTGGTGTGTTGGTGGTTTGATAAATAATGTTTCCAAGCTCATGCTTGCAGTTTTGGAATAGATATGCATTTAAGCCGTCCTGTTATACGGTATGGTAGCATGACTGACACCTAATTGATTGTTAAACTTTTTCTTTACTTGCCATTTGGATAAATTATTGTATGTTTGTGCTTTTTCTGTTTTGTGCATGAACTGAATTCATTGTGTATTTGACAGGGGGAGAACTATTCTAAAAGATATGGGCTTGGAAATTACCCGGGTTAGTTAGTGTTCTCTTAATTTCTCATCTTTCTGTCAGTTAAATGTTTTATTATCAAAATCCTCTCTATTGAACAATGCTCTCTCCCTGAAAATGGAATGTCTTTGCATTCTGTTGTTCTAACGAAGGCCGGGAGAAACCATTACATATTGAGGCCAAAGGAAAGCAGTTGCAGCTAGTAACAGAATGCATTCATTTCTTGTACTTGTATGTATTACTGTTCACTGGTAGTGCATTTCACTTAAGTTTCTGACTAATCATGGTGAATTGAAACAGAGATTTTAGATGTGGTCTATTGGTAATGAGATTTGTAGATAATTGCTTGTCCATTATTATGCTATATTCTGTATCAGATGAGGTTACTCCTGGAAATGCCAACAATTTTCAATGATACAGTAGTATGTGGTTTTATCCGTGACGTGCATTTTTTTCTTTTTAATTTTCTGGTATGTTTGTTTGTGTTTTGGATTATTTATCATGGTTGATCATCTGCAAAGCAAGGTGAACTTTGCTTGGAACCCTTTGTATGCACCAGTTATATACTAATACAAAGTATATAAAGGAGTCTTCTATTTCTAATGCAATACACTTAGAATAAGAAAATTAAGTAGTTATTACCTATAGTTATTAGGTGACACCCACTCCACATGTTGAGCAATTATTCGGTACTCTCAAAACATCGTGTGGCGTTGCTTAATGCTTACGTGGTGTTTTCACAAAAATATTCCAAGTGGAATAACATTGGTTTACCTTTATTGGGTGAGATAAAAGGCGATTTACAATACCGCACAAACAATGTCTTGCTTGGGGTGTACCTAATAATTCTTTTTTACGTGGGACCATCTGGCTGTATACTATTTCTACCATGCACCGACAGTGGAGGTGATCTCTGCTTTATGTTCATTATTGTGGAGTATTCCAATTCGGGTAAAAAATTAAAATTTGTCTCACTTGTGTCTATATTTCCTTAAGAGGCAGTTTTCCATTCAATAATGTGGAGGTCTATGGATGGCAAGGGAGGGGCTGGGGCCGGAGATTTTATGGTAGGTTCAGTAAGAGCAGAGAAGATCGGATACACTGACGAGAAAGAGAGAGCAACAAACTACATCCTCCAATTTAGGTATTCCTTTGCGTTGTGCAGATCTTTTTTGGTCCCATATGACAGAAAAATCATACAAAACTTGCAACTGTTTTTGTGAAGAAAAAAGATAGGCAAGCTTAGCTTCTTCTGCCTCTGTTGCGAGTGGATCGTGTGGAGTCTCTTAAAGTGGAATCTACAAATGAAACAACCAAGCTTGAAGGTTGTTATTAGCGCCATTCTAGGGTTTTGAAAATCTCCGAGACAGAGAGAAAGAGTATGAAAATCATCGATCGATCGTATGAAGTGTCTTAGCATGGAATCTACAAACGAAACAACCAAGCTTGAAGGTTGTTATTAGAGCCATTCTAGGGTTTTGAAAATCTCCAAGAGAGAGAGAGAGAGAGAGAGAGAGAGAGAGAGAGAGAGCATGTCTTCTTGAATATTATCGTCGATAGGTTGTATGAAGTGTCTTAGCGGGGAATTTACAAACGAAACAACCAAGCTTGAAGGTTGTTATTAGCACCATTTTAGGGTTTTGAAAATCTCCAAGAGAGAGAGAGAGAGAGAGAGAGAGAGAGAGCATGTCTTCTCGAATATTATCATCGATCAGTCGTATGAAGTGTCTTAGCGCGGAATCTACAAACGAAACAACCAAGCTTGAAGGTTGTTATTAGCGCCACTATAGGGTTTTGAAAATCTCCAAGACTGAAGAGAGGGAGAGAATGTGAGAAAATAGGGGCAAATTTGGTATTAACAAATAAAAAAAGGATAATATTGTCAAGTTGGTCTGGATTAGAAATATTACCATCTGATGGGTTTCTCAATCCCATGATTCAACAGGGTTCATAATCTAAAAGGATTCATAGTCCTGACTCAATAAATTAAAAACAAACATGATATTGTTAAACATGTGGATTAATAGTTCCATCCATGGTCGAAACCCCTTGGGCTGATAGTAGTCCACCACTGCGTCATGTTTGTTTTTAATGGAATGTAAATTCCACAAATGAGGGATAAAACAGTCCGAAGGGGGGGGGGGGGGGGGGGGGCGCATAGAAATAATTAGAAATATGGGATAAACGTATCAATAACAACTTTACCTTCTACTGATAAAATTTGTGAATTGCAGGTAGATGACAGCAAGTCTATTTTTAAATCACATGATGGTATATTGAATAGTTGCAATTTGATTCATTGCCAGTGACAAATGAAAAAAAAAATGCAAAAATTTAAAACATTCTTTTGGGGACACTAAAATTGTTTATGCGACAAAATCTAAATCTAAAGATAGGAAGAAGTTCACTAATTTCTATCAGTTAATCAAATAAAAAGTTTTTGTTGTCAAAGATTGACAAAAAATTATATCGATCGATTGTGTTGAGGTTTAATGTCTTGTTCAGAACTTCTTTGAATAAAATTGAGCACAAACAAATATAGAGATAAAAGGAAATAGAAACACCGAATAAAGAATTTTATAAATGATGAGAATCGACTGCAAAACTAATCAACAGAGACTTACACATTCTACAATTAATCTAAAGAACCAACTTAAGCTATACTGAAAAGCTACTTCTAAATGCATAGATAAATTTGTCGATTTGGTCAAAATATCCTTTTCATCATAGTAGGAAAGCCTTATGTAAATCTTGATTTTTCCCACGTTTTAAAAAGATAACTGTTGGCATGTCTTCTAAGCGTGCAATTCCTAGAGCATCTCCTAACTCTGTAAATGTGGACGCAGTTATTACATAATCTTCAATGGCTAATTTTCTTCCACTTCTTATAACTGCTCATTTGTTGGTTAATTGTCCTAAGTGTTTTTCAATCAAAATTTGCAAGTAGTTTCTATGGTAACTGCTGGAATTATCATGTGGCCCCATCTATCCTTTTATCAACAAAGAATTAATTACTTATGTAATACCATTTGTTACTCCATAGAAGAAGTAAATTATGGTATAAACACTAACAAATATATGAGATTTAAATACAAAGATTTTTGCCTTTCCACTATATATGTTGTAATTACAACCCTTCAAATTAATCAAAATATATCACACAATCACCACAAAAGATGGTGACTCAACTTACTACTTGAGTTTCTTTCTTTCTTTCTTTCTTTCTTTCTTTCTTTCTTTTTTTCTTTTGTTAATTAGATAAGATAATGCATGAGTTACCAATTGGTTTGGCAATATTGGTTTAATTGCTATAGAGGACACTTGATTGAAGAAAAATCACAGTTTTTCTTATATAAAGGCATTTTTTTTAACATGCTTATTCTTAATATATCTTTTCCTAAACAAATAAAATTTTGGATTAGATGAGTGTTTATCTTGGAGACATCTAATCCGGAGGATAGTGTGACCGATCGAGGATTATTAATCTTAGGAGTACTAATCACTTGGCCATGTTTGATAAGAGTTTTGGGCTTGGAATTGATTTAGCAATATAATGAATTTCACAGTACTTTGTTTGGGCTTGCTTTATTTAGGTTGGATTAGGAGTTCGGTTGGATTACCAAACTCTCGACTAGGATTCATTGGCAATGGCAAACCTACCAAGGGCGTGGTTTTTATAGTTCACTCCACTAGGATTGGAGTAAAAAGACAATATTACCCCCACATATTTTATATATTAGTTTAAATTCATAGTTTTCGGTTTTTAAAAAATATGAATTTTTATTTATTTATTTATTTTATTTTTAATGATAAATTTTAATTTTAAAAATACTACAATGAATGAATTTAAATTTTTTTAAAATTTTAATAAAACATGAAATAAATAACATAAAAGTCAACTTATTACCTTATTTAAAAAATTAAAAAAAACATACTTATTAATTTTTTTACTACGAGGTTAATTTTGAAAATTAATAAATATAATTGAGATAATTACACTTACATTCCCTGAGGTTTAAGCTTATTATATGGACCTCTCCCGTGGTATCTGAAATTATACTAACCTTCCTTAAGATTTAATTTTAACATCAATTGCACCCAAACTGTTAAAAATGTCGTTGAAATTTAACAAAAACTACCCCTCCGACCCCAAAATCACCCTTCCTACCTTAAAACTACCATTCAAATCACTTTTTCTCCTCAAAATCATAATTTTCACTCCAAAACTATCATTCTCAAAACCACCATTCCGTTGAAATTTAGGATGGGAATGGTGATTTTGTGAGAGAAAATGTGGTTTGAATGGTGGTTTTGGGGTGGGAGGGACGGTTTTTGTTAAATTTTAACGAAAATTTTAACAGTTAGAGTGCAATTGATGTTAAAATTAAATTTTGAGAAAAGTTAGTATAATTTCAGAGACCACTGAAGAAGTTCTTGTAATAAGTTTAAATTTCATAGGATGTAAATGTAATTATTTTAATATAATTTTATCTCACATTATTAAGATTCACCCAAAACAAATATGAATTTGTGTCATCCATTATATTATTCTACTCAATTTAAATACAAAAAATTAATTTTACCTAATTTCTACTCTTATCTTACCATGAATCCCACTCGATTTATGTCGAATCGATCATCGACGAGGACTCTAATCCTATTAAATATGGCATTTGTACCCTACTTTTTTTGTTCTCTCAAATTCAGTGGGTTGCTTCTTGGTTGGTTCCCTCTTGTTGGAAACGTGAAGGGGTAGTTTTAGAAGAAGCATTTTATACATCTACTTTTCGTGTCTATTATATATACTATTCTACACTTGGTTTTTTTTTTAATTTGAAGTTTCTTGAACGTTTTTTTATACCTAAAGTGCCTATTACAAGTTTCTTTTTACAACTTAATTTATTTTATAAAATTTTAAGGGCACAATTTTAAAATTACACCATTCCACTATTTTTAAGGTTCACAACTAATTCAATTTTTACTTACATTATAACGGCTTCAATTTGGTTTAAGAAAATCTTTACATCCTCTTTATTTCCCTTTCTCTTCGAAATTTCTTCAATTTAATATTTTTATTACAATAAATTAAAAATTGCATACGTAGCGATGTCGCAAACCCTAGTATATATAATCTCGCTTCTATTCATGGGCTAACATCTTTTCAAAACCTCATACTTAAAACCCCTCAAAATTATATTTTGTGGGTCCAGAATAAATCCACAATGATCATCTGAACTGTTCATCAAGTGAGGTATCAAAAAAAATATTTATATAAAAATTAAATTTGATCGAATATTAATAACTACAGAAATAAAACGTTTTTTATTTTACAAAATAAATAATTAAAACTTAAATAGTTCATTTTAAATCAAAATTATTTATTTTATAAAATAAAATACGATTTGTTCATATACTAATCGATATCTAATTTAATTAAATTTTTTACATTAATAATATCTTTAAGGTGACTTATAACATACGAACCAAAATATTGTTGTGGGTTTGTTACAGGTATGTGAAATAAAATTTTGAAAAGTTTTGAAAATATTTGGGAATATTAATGTTAGTAGCTTTTAACTTTTTGTTACTAACTTTAGTTATAAGTTATAAGTTTTTTCAAGCACTCACAATTTCTACTATAATTTATAACTATTTTTTTTTATTTTAACTACAAATTATAATTTTTATTAAACACTAATAATTTTTATTAGAAATTACAGCAGCAGTTTTGCCAAACACCACCCTTGAGGGAAGAGAAATCTTGAGACGAGAGGAAGTGGGCTGGTCGGGTAGTTTTATAATTTCTTTATTAATTTTTACTTTTTAAGTTTTATTTAATTGGTATCAAAGTGAGAAGAAAGGTAAAAGTGAGATGAAATTAGAGACAACTCACATAAATAAAAAAGTGAAAATGAACTTTTAAAGAGAATGTAGAATTAAAATTTTGAAATTTTGTAAAAACTCATTAGATTCATATATATATATATATATTGATTATAGTCTCTGTATTTGTCTTTTTATACATGAAAGAAAGCTTAACCAGCTGTTAGAGAGAAGCAAGTGAGAGAAAGTAAACTAGATATTATGTTATTAGTTAACCAATAATAAGCTACAACCAAGACTTATACATACCGACTTCGGTTAGTAAGAAATGAGATCCACTACATTACAGTAAATAAAAGCACAACCTACACTTTGAATCTAAATCCTTCATTTATATCATACACTTATCAATACATACATATAAATGAATTCATAAACTTTTGTTTGTTATGGTAAAAAGTGAAAAACAACAATGTTAAGAAAAAAAACACAATTACACACAAAATATAATATTTATATAATTCGTTTAAATTAGAAATATATTTTCATAATTAAAATGGTAGTCGACTTCAATGTGCTTGCTTCTGATATGAAACACTAGATTAACTGCAAGAGATAAGACAGAGACATTGTCACAAGACACAAGAGGAACACCAACAATAGGAATATGTAAATCATGAAGAAGCATTAGAAGCCAACATAGCTCAGTTGAAGCTTGAGCTAACACATGGTATTCGGCCTCAGTAGAAGACCTAGCCACATTAGGTTGCTTTTTAGAACACCAAGAAATAAGGTTGAGACTAAGAAATATACAAAAATTGGTTGTGCCAATCAAAATCGGAATAAGCATGGAAAGAAAATAGGCCAGGAGAAAAACGAAGTCCAAAATGCAAAGTGGCCTTTACATAGCGCAATATACGTTTGGCTGCCAAGAAATCAGACACTGTTGGACTATGCATATGTTTGCAAGCTGAGTTAACAACAAAAGCGAGTTCAGGATGAGTAATAGTGACGTACAGAAGAGCACCAACAATACTATGAAAGAGAGACGGATTGGAAAACAAAGTAGAATCAGGAGAGGTTGAAGATTTAAGAGAGACTAGAGTGACACAAGGCTTGCTGTAAGCCATGCTTAACTTTAGAAGGATTTTAGAAGCATATTTAGATTGAGAAAAAGAATAGCCAGTGGGGGTTTGGGTAACTGCAATGCCTAGAAAAGAGATAGAACCAAGCTCTTTCATAGAAAAGGCCTTATGCATTTGAGTAATAAGAGAAGCAACATGAGACGAATCATTTTCAGTTAATAAAATGTCATCAACGTAGACTAATAAGTACGTGAGAAAAGATGGGAGTATATTGAACAAAGAGAGAGTGATCAAATTGACTAGGAACACAACCAATGGAAAGAAGAAAGGAGGAAAAAGTAGAATATTAGGCATAAGGGGCCTATTTTAATCCATAGATGGCTTTGTTGTACTAGCAAACCTAATTAGGAAAAGTGGAAGAGATGAACCCTATAGGTTGAGCCATGTAGACCTCCTCATCAAGACAACCGTGCAAAAATGCATTGGTGATATCAAGCTGGTTGATGGACCACTTTTTAGAGATGGCTAAGTAAAAAAGAAGATGAATAGTAGGGCGCTTGGTTACTGGATTAAAGGTTTCATGGTAGTCAATACCATGTTCCTGATCATAACCTCTAGCAACAAGGCGAGCCTTGTAGCGAGCCACAGTTCCATCTGCATGCTGTTTAAGCTTGTAAACCCATTTAGAACCAATAACTTATCTGTTGGGAGGAAGAGGGACTAGGGTGTTGGGAGACAAACCAACGCCAAAATAAAACATATACATGCTCGGTGATCCAGAAAATATATCTTTATTAACTTTCAACAATTACAATAATCTAAAATTACAGAAAAATAAAATAACAGAAATAACAGGAATAGAATTTGCAAACTGAGTCCTGCAAACGCAATTTCCTTAATAATGATTCATCACCTACCGAGGGTGTTGTAGGTTTTCCACCGGCGTCACTCTCCCAGGATAAAACGGCCACACGATCGTTGGAACACCACTAAGGATCGGCTACGAACGTACTCCGTCTGTCTTTCTCTCTCTTACAACTTGCAATATACTCTGAGTTGTATTTCTCCTTTCTCACCTCTACTGTCTGTTTTTCTCTGTTCTGTCTCTTCTTACCTCTGCCTCTCACTCCTTTTCTTGCATTTGAATACTGAAAGAGATGACAGCATATATAGGCCTTCCATTGTGGAGGGGGTTTCAGGAGAATCAATAGTCATGAATGGTATTGATTCTCAGGATTCAATTACCAATTGAATGGCCAATTCAATTGCAATTGAATTCTGCTATTGAATTCTGGAATTCAATGGTCAATGAATTTACAAAAATTCCAACATAGGGTCCAGGTGTTCTGATTGTGCAAAGCTTGAAATTCCTCAAGCATTACTGTAAACCAATTAGAAGACTGAAGAGCCTGCTTGACAGTTGTTGGTTCAAGCAGAGAAGAAGTAGTGGAAGGGAAAAGCTTGGTGGACCACAAGGTATCAATAGAAGAGGAATGGACCATTGAAAGCCACGTTTGGGTTTGGTGCATCCTAATTTAGCCCGTGTAACCATAGGATGGACATCGGCAACAGGAGATTGTTAAGAAGAAGAATGAGCAGGAGGTTTGGGTAATATAGGAATAGATAAAGATATATAAGGATGTGAAGCAGTTGTGGGAACAGGAGAGTTGGAGGAAGAGGAGACAGCCTGTGGTGGAAGGGATACATCAGTAGGGAAAGTGGGGACAACAGTAGATAAGACTGTCAAAGAAGCATGAGGTAAGGCGGGCATATCAATTGAGGGAGGTGTTGGTAAAGTGGGCACAGGAGAGGAGACATGAGCTAGCAAAGTGGGCTCAGCAATTGAGGGAGAAATAGACTGAAGAGCTGACATAGGACCTGAAAAAGTGGGCATAGCAGTAGATGTTATAGCATTAGTGGGAGAAGACAGAGGAATAGCAGTAGGAGGTGGCATAGCAGTAGGGGATAGCACGACAACAGGGTGAGAAAAGGGAATAGTAACTGACACAGAAGGCATAGCAGGGGTGAAAGAAGGCCTAGAGGAGGAAACAAGAGTAGACATAGGAGTAGAGAAAGAAGAAGGAACAGACAAGGGCAAAGCAGAAGAGAAAACTGAGACTGGTCTATGAGTAGGTGAAGAACAAGAGGGTCTCAAAGAGGGTGACTGAGATAAAGACTGATACTTGAAGGGAAATAATGACTCATCAAAAACAACATGTTTGGCAACAGAAATCTTGTTGGTAACAAGATCAAGGCACCTGTAACCCTTCATAGAAGAGTGATAACCAAGAAAAACACTAGGTTGAGATTTGGGGGCAAGCTTGTGAGGAGTATAAGGCCTAAGCCAGGGATAGCAACAGCAGCCAAAGGCCTTAAGAAATGTATAATCTGGAGTTCGACCATAAAGAAGTTTAAATGGAGAAAATGTTTAAGAACAACAGTATGTTACCTGTTAATCAAAAACACTGCAGTAGCCACTGCATCAAACCAATACACCAAAGGGATATTGTTGTGATGTAGTAAGGTTGCAGCAGTCTCAACAATGTGACGGTGTTTCCTTTCAGAAACACCATTCTGAGAAGGCATATGAGGACAACAAATTTGGTGAGCAATACCTTTAGATTGCAAGAGAGATAAAAATTTGGGGCTGGTAAACTCACCACCACCATCACTGCGAAGACCTTTGATTTTATTATCAAACCTATTTTCAACAAACAACTGAAAGTTTACAAAGACATCAAAGACCTCACTCTTGGAGGATAATGGAAAAATCCAACTAAAACGATTAAAATCATCGACAAAAAGAACATAATACTTAATAGGAGAAGAAGAATGATTAAAGGGCCTCCAAACATCTGTATGTATAAGCTGTAAGGGAGATGAGGTAGTAGAAGTTGAGGCAGACTGAGGCAATCTATGGCTCTTAGCAGTGCAGCATGAAACACAGAGAAATGCTAGTGGTTTATTGGGCAAAGGAATACCAAGACGTTGCATAACAAGATGAAGCTTAGAAGAAGAGAGATGACCCAACCGGTGATGCCAAACCCCTTCAACAGAAGATGCAGCAGGTGTAAGCTTTGTAAGCAAACCAGAATGATGAATAACAACAGACGAACGTGCAGAAGAATGCATTTTGTAAAGGCCATTGGAGAGATAGCTTTTATGTAGAATTCTTCGAGTGTGTTTGTCCAGGATCACAAATGAATGGGCATTAAAAACAATGACACAGTTATTGTCTTCAGCTAACTTAAGCACTAAGAGAAGATTAGAGTTGATTTTAGGCATATGCAACATATTTTTAAGTTAAAAAAAAGTACGTAATGGTAAGAGCCCATCACCTATGTGTTGGATAGGGGGGTTCGCACCATTACCCACAATGACACTATCTGAGCTAAAGTAAGGCTGATGAAAGGAAAAAATGGTGAGATCACTGGTTATGTGATTAGTGGGAACAGTATCTAAGTACCATGGAGTAGTTTCTGGTGAGACTGATGTGGCTGTGGTAGCAAAAGCACGAGGCTTGGTTGCAGAATTTTGAGTATGGACACTGGAGGTTGGTGGTGATGCTGGTTGACAATGAAGATCAAGCCTGTAGTAACAATCTACAGCTGTATGATTGTGTCTTCCACATATTTGGCAGGCATTTCGATTATCAAAATTGATTGAATAGTTGAAAGATCTTTGTGACCTTCTTCCTCTGTAGTTTCCATGAGAGCGATTACCTCTATAATATGAACCTCTACCTCTATTAATGGACCAAGATCGTCCTCTTGGCTCACCAGAAGAATTTGATGGATTGAAACTACAGATGGAATTACAAGCCATTGAAAGTTCTGATGTTGATTCCCTTTGGTTTAACATGAATCAATTCAGCAATCAAAAGAGCAGACAACTGCTCCATGGAGAGTATATCATATCTACTTCGAATGCTAGTTTTGAAGGAATTATACTCATCTGGAAGCCCATTTAGGGTTAACTGAATGAGATCTTTGACATCCATTTTTTAAGAATCTAAAGCAATCTGATCTGATATATCTCTGATCTTGTTAAGATATTCTTCAATAAACTCTGCTTTTTTTGACATTGAGAAGTTTGATTTTAAGTTGTTGAACATGAGATCGAGTGAGAGAAGTATATTTCTTCTCAAGTGACTGTCATACCTCTTGGCTTGTTTGGAGATGAAGAACAGACGAATATAGAGAGGGAGAAAGTGTTGCTACAATGCAGCTCAGTAAATGAGCATCTTCATGCTGCCATTGAGCAAACTCTGGATTTTGGATCTTGCTTCCAGTTTCATTCGAGACAAATTCCTCTAGACAATGTTTTGATCAATCGACATGCTCCAGAAGACAAGCAGCACAAAGAACATTGGATATCTGACTCTTCCAAATGATGTAGTTAGATGTATCTAACTTAACTGTAACTGTACGGGGACCTCTCGTAAATTGAATTTATTTAATTGGATCCAGTCCGATCGATCTTGCCAAAGAATCAACCCCTGCAAAGACAAACGCACGTGAGCTAACCGACGGCAGATTGTTGGACGCCCCTCCTACGGTCAAGTTAGCAGATGAATGAAAATCAAACCCTTAAGTAGAAGCTATTACTCTAGACTTTTGAGGAAAAATCCCCTTACCTTCTTTACAGTCTGCCCCCTTCCTTATATAGTGGGATCACACCTCCTTTTTCTCTCTCCTTGCAATCATAAGCATTCGCCTGACATCTGACGTGTACCTGCATCTGGCTGACACATCCTCCTGCCACTGCCTTCCCCTGGCAGCGCCACTGCATCAACGGCGGTGATGGCTTGCCCACTGTCACATCGCTTTAATTTCCCCACCTCGACTGTCCTTGGGGCCGTGCTCCCCTGATGCATAGGGCCGAACCCCCGGGCGCGTGGGAGAGTAGGTCAACCGCATTTAATATCCGTCGTGTCAGACCACGTCGTATTTAATGCCTGTCGTGTCAGACCTACATTGCATTTAATGTCTATACCTTGCCTGCTTATACCGCCTTTAAGGTGTGTTGGTATCCGCCCATCGTCGCTTCTGCCCGGGTCGATCTTCCCTCCTCTGTGGGCCGAACTCCCTCATCAGTAGGGGTCATCAGTAAAAGTACATGGGCCAAAAACTTATATCTCGGCCTTGGGTCGCAATTCGATTCATTATCTGAATGCCTTCCTTTTACACACTTCATTTGCCCCTCAAGTTTCATCTGGCTCGACTTTGGGGGCGTGCCGAAGGGAAGTTGATTCGACCATCTCTAGATCGGCTGTATTCATTGTGCCGCCGCCGCCGCCGCCGTTTTCAACGCTTAGCGGCGCCATAAATGCCCTGCCACGCATCGCCACCCGAGTGGGGCATACAGGGGCGTTTTGCACATTCCCGATGCAATGACAGGCGCCATCGTGCCTCTGTGAGGTGACCGTTGGCGCTCCAAGTTTTTTGGATCTCACCTATAAAGGGGGCCATTGGCTTCCTTTTCCTCTTCTTCTTGCATTCTCACTGCCTCCCCAGACAACTCAACCATTGTGTTCTCTTTCTTTCTCCACTTCCGACGTTCTTCGTGACCTTCGACAAGGAAGGGGTTCTCGGCGTCTACTGCTTCGTCAGGCTCCTCATCTCCCAAACCTTGACTGCAT
>JAOTRH010007119.1:0-23600 GCA_034768845.1 Heliamphora exappendiculata
GAGGGATAATCATTGAAAATAAGAATTAAATTTGGGGTTATATTTTATTGAGGGATTGTTCATTTTATTCGGCTTCTTATAAGTATTAGGTTTCTTTAATTGTCAAGGTTTAAATAACTATTAATTAGGAGTTTATTTATTTCCTTATAAGTATTAGATTATTTTATTTGTTAAGATTTGAATAACTATTAATTAGGAGTTTATTTGTCTCTAATTTAATTAAACTTTTTCTTTTTAATTAGGATATTAATTAGTCTTTGATGAATAAGAATTTAAGTTGAGAATTTGATGATTTCTTCCCTTCTTGTCTTCTCCTAATCTCTCTTCTTCTTCTCCTAATCTTCTTCTTCTTCTTCTTCTTCTTCTTCAGTGGTGTTACATCAAATGGGTAAATGGCCACTTTCATGTAGAGGTGTAGAACCTTAGGTAACATCACAAAACAACCTTGATTTTGTTCCTGCTGGTCATTGGATTTGTAAGGCTCATGCTTCATATTCACTTTTCTTGGTTACAATGGGAAGAGTGATTCAGTGAAATAAAACCCCTAATCACAATTTTACTTAATTGAAAGCATTTCTATTGTTCTGAATCACCCTCAGACACAAACCAGAAGGAAAGTAGAAGGACTAGGAGTGATGACTTGTTCTTCATATGCCGTCTCAAACATCATCAATTATAGTTCAAAAAGGATCTACAAAGCCATGGAACAACTTTCAGGTGGAGGGTTACGGCATTCGAACACTCGTGCAAAACCAGAAGGAAAATTATATGATCAGCATATTTTTGAACTCGAAGAGTGTATCTTAAATTTCAGCTTAGAACCTCGGCTTTGATGGTAATATTCTGCAGTTGATGGTAAGTTACAATCAAAATTCTTCCATATGTGAATAGGGGAATTAAATGAAGAAATCCACTAAAACTAGTACAAAGAGAATCCGAACTTCCCTGTTTCAGTTAATCAAAGTGTGGATTAGATGAAGGAATCCCCAAGCATCCAAAGCAGTTCAGTTTCTTCCAAGTTGGTTCTGTGAATGACACTGCTTGTACAAAATTAATATTAGACAGACTGAATTGAATGGAATACTCTAATGTTCATACTTCTATTTTTTGCTCTTTTAGTTATAGATATGAATTTGAGATAAAAACAAATATTTAAATGATCATCCTTTTGATACGAATTGTTACAGCTGACATATGAAAAGAGAGAAATCCAAAACAATGTAACAGATATTTGTTAAGCTTGAGTCCCCCTTATCCATCTGACATGATCACTTGAGTCCTATATATAACCTTCCTAAACTACCCTCACAGAACACACAAGAAAGAAGCACAAAGAGAGTACAACTAAAAGGCCAGACTCTAAATACAATCTTTTTTTCAAGTTTCCCATATAAGGAAAGATGAAGGGAGGTGTAGTTATAGTGATGGTGGTGCTAGCCATTGTTCAGCTCATGATGGAGCCAGGTTGACCGTTATTTGGCCCTGTGCGTCCCCTACCTCACCGGAGGCGGTATTCTCTCACCCGCGTGTTGTAATGGGGTGAAGAGCATCAAAGGGATGGCTTCGACCACCGCGGACAAATGAGCAGCGTGCAACTGCATTAAGGATGCCGCCAACCGCTTCCCAAACTTAAAAGATGATGTAGCCCAAGGTCTCCCCGGCAAGTGCGACGTTCAAATGGATATCCCAATCTCCTGAAACACCAACTGTGACTCGTAAGTTTTTTATTTTTTTTCTTCTTTGAATTCACGTCTGCAATGTTATCTCTATTATTATTTTTTGATCTCAACTGTGTTAACATTCAACTGTGTTAACATTCATTTTTTTTATTGACAGCATTAAATAAGGTGTGAGGGGATCATATACACCAAAAATAAACCAAGAAGGGAGTTTCAGAGCCAGCATCTAGTTAATTTTGCCCAAGTAACTGATGTATCAAATAAAGGTTTTAGCGAGAGAACCTCTGTAATACTAAAGCTTTATCAAGCTTCATGTCATGATTTGAGCAAGCTTCTTAAGCTAAATATTTGAAATAGATGATAAGATTATTCTCCGTCATCTTGCTCATCTATTTCCTTAAATCCTCTGAAAACTTCTAGCTAACCCACCAGGGTAACTTAGGGGTTGTCATCTTGCTCATCTATTTCCTTAAATCTTCTGAAAACTTCTAGCTAACCCACCAGGGTAACTTAGGGGAACCAACCGTGAATTCGAAAATCTTCTATTTGACTCCTATTAGAAATGTCCTGACTTACTTATACTTTGCAATGAATTGCATGTATCTGAAGTTTTATTACTCGGGTGGGTCCCAAAGGCACTGAGGGATTCCTCCCTTGAAAAAAAAAAAGAAAAAAAGAAAGAAAATGTCACGCTGCATAAGAAAATAACTTTTCTCTTTAGAACAGCCTAAAACTATGTAAGGAGAGGCCATAATAAAAGCAATGGATTCCAATTTCCAAATTTAGGTCTCAATCAACAATTTTGGAATTCATACTTCCATACAAGACAGGGTTTTCTTGCCATACCCTTCTGCCTAACAAATTGCACTATTTTCCCTTTCCTTACAATTCAATCTAATGGGTATTATATATAAATTTTAAAAAAAAACAGAGAAAAGAAGCAGGTTTTAACTCTGGGAAAATGGCCAGGTTTTGTAATAACTCGTACATGAAGCTCAATATCAAATAAAAGGCTGATCCAAAGCAAATAAACTTTTCTTTACAAAAACGGCTCGACTTAAAACATAGCTCACGAACATTAGTTATGAATATCATACTACCTAGTATCAGTATAGTTCATTTTGGAACAAAATGGATTAGCTAATTAATTAATTTTGTACCCTGTAAAATACCGGTCATACCGGTCCATAATTAACTTTTAAAAAAATATTTTTTATTTATTTGTTATTTAAACTTTTATTTCTTGTTTTTATACTCTAATTTAAGCTTTAAATATAGCACAAAGGAAAGTTCTACAAGTTGTCAATGTTAATTTATTATAATAAAAAAAATATTAAATATTAGATTTATATTGCTTTTTGGTTAGCTACTTCATTACATATGTTGAGACTTTAAAAAAATAGTTTAGACTATCTAATTAAAACATTGTGCTAGATGAACGTTTTTATGTTACTACTAAATTACTTTTTGTCGAATAATATTTTAAAACAAAACATATAATAATTTATAGCGATAAATATAAAATAGTATCCGGTATTTAACGAGTACCCGTATATACCATACCAGTAAAAAAATTTATACTCTGTGTAATACAATATTCATAACATTACTGGGGTCCAGTCCATTCTCTCTCTCTCTCTCTCTCTCTCTCTCTCACACACACACACACACACACACACAATTAAAGTTTTAATGCCTAAACATTGCAAGTGCAATTAACTATAAATGTTTTAACTCTATCTAATGCGGTGCCTCATTGACCTTTATACGTTGGGTTTCGCACTTTATTAATAAAATAATAATTTTAAAATCTTATTCTCAACTTGCGTAAAAGTGCTGTTGGAAAAAAAATGTTTTCTTTTATGCTATAAGTTCTTTCTAATTAAAATGATTGATTATAATATATATATATATATACTCAAACAATATAAATAATAAAAAATTATTCACTTAAAAGCAGCATGGTTACTAACAAACTTTAAAATTTTATCTTGAAAGTAATTGCTAAAAACACTTTTAATTTTTTTACCGAAGGCGCATAATTGAAATGGTTGGTGCTAAGTTACTGGGCCCAATGTTCTGGAAAATAGTCATTTTTGCTATGGTACAAATATAATGTCCCACACAATTCAATTGTCAAGGAAAATGGGGTACTTATTCAGGAAACACAAAGGGTACAGACCAACTACGTTGTTTTTCTTAGTTTTGTATAGATGCTTAAGCAAATTTTCGTAATTGGTGTTGATTGAAGTGCCCACATCCACGAAGCCAGGCCAACTTTGGAACATCGAAAAATTTTAATTTTTTTACAATTTTTTTGTTCTCATTAATCAACTGTCTTCAAGTTTTAATTCTTACTTGAGAAACCTTATCAAAATTGACTAAAGTCGAATCACTGAGGCCTAGTTTGGGCTAAATTTTATTTGGCTTATTTTTATTTTTTTTTATTTTTTTTATATTTTGATCAAAAAAATTATTTTTTCGACTCGTTAGAAAAGTCGAATAATTTAGCCTCAAATTGACAACTTGATTTTTTTAACTTTTTAATTAAAAACGTAAAAAAGTTAACTTTGCTCTTTTGGCAAAAATATTAAAAAGTTAAAAAATTAAATCAAAATACAAGCTCCCTAAATATTCAAATCAAATTTTCACTAATTTTAAAATACAATAATAACATTTACTCATAACTTATTTTCTACCGTTACAAACTACATATAATTGTTAATAAATAGTTAAATTATCAACTTTGAATAAAAAATAAAAAAATTAACTTTTTATCCAAACAGTTAACTTCAAAAAATATAACTTAAAAACCAAACAATCTACTTTGAACTCAATTTAACTTTTTGACTAAAAAAAGTAAAAAAAAAAACAAAAAAACTAAGGATGAATAAACCAATTGAAATAAGCAAATAAGCAAGCCCTAAAGACAAGCAAGTCCAATTCTCACAAAAGAGGAGTTACGTAGTTGGCTTTTTTATCAATAATCTTCTTCTTTTTAAATATTTCGAAGCCTAAAGCACCTCTAAAAAATCAATTATATATTAATAATATATATATATATATATTAATTATACACACATCACTGAAGACAAAAAAATAAGGGAAAAAAAACACTTTTTTGGCATTCTAGACATATGGCGACCGTCAATTTCAAATGGAGAAAACAGATGCATACTATCCATCCATGGAATGGGGTGACATCGTGTTGTTGGTCCCACCTCTTAAAAGAAAAACGTGTTCTTTAAAAAAATATATAATTTTCGAGATAGAGA
This sequence comes from Heliamphora exappendiculata, assembly GCA_034768845.1. NCBI lineage: Eukaryota > Viridiplantae > Streptophyta > Magnoliopsida > Ericales > Sarraceniaceae > Heliamphora > Heliamphora exappendiculata. Next base: position 4,955 of record JAOTRH010007119.1, read on the forward strand.
ATCTCCCCTTATACAACCATATCATACCTACCTTAACCATTTGAGCATAATGCATGGCATTGCAAACAAGTTCAATTCTAGTTTTTTTTGCTTCACACCCAAATCCAATCAGCAAATTCATCAACCATGACAGAAGAAGATTAACAATTCCATTAGGGAAACCGATCTGATACAACAGCTCAACTTATCAACCAAAATGAATCTGCTTCAAAAGACTGTTTGGATCATGAATTAATAAATCAATTTACAAACAGAAAAGAAAACAGGGAAAAAAAGAAGAAAAAAACAATGAAAAAGCAACATATGTCGCCTTCATTTTCTTTATCTTTTTCTTTTTCCTTTCTGTAGAGGAATTAATAATAATCAAGTTTAATCTTTAGTTTTGCTTACATAATACATCATCACAAAACTACGACTGCCAAGCAAAGTGGGATGGAAACCCCTTCCCTTTCGGGTGAAAATGTGTCTCAAGCCAACCAAGAGAAGAGAATTGACATGGTTAATGCCACAGCAAATATAAAGACAGGACCATCAAATGTTGCAGCAAATAGGTATGCTTGTTTTTCCTGTAATGTAAATAGCATTTTGTGTCGAAACAAAAAGTAGGATTACATGAAACAAGACGATGCACGACAACAACTGAAACTATCGCTTTGCATATGAGCTCCGTAACTTTCTCTAAGCTGCACTACCAAATCCAATCCGATCTTGGATGACTCAAACGAACGAATGATAATGGGGTTGCAATACAAACTAAACAACTGTCAATGTTTGAGTTTAAAATTTAACAGACAAGTTCAATTTGAAAGATGAGATGAGTGTCTCCAAAACCAGCAATCATGTGTTGTTGGAATGCCACAAACTAAAAAAGGGCTAGTTGGCAGACAACCAATGCTATGGGTACAACTCTCTCTCTTTCTCTCTCGTTTCAACCCATTGGATGCCGCCTCCTGCAATTTTCCAAGTTACTCATCAAATGAAATGATGATGCATCTCAAATACAGAGCAAAGATATAGATATGCTTTGGAATTTATAACTTTCTCAATGCATCATTTTCATTTTTAATTGGATTTTCCCCTCCATAAAGTGGTGAGGTTCGAGTTTCTGCCAATATTACATGAACTCAGGTGCATGCAGGTGCCAGGAGTTAGTATGTGTCTAAGTGTCGGATTCATCTAATTTTCGTTAGATGACACAATAAAATGAATGGTGTTTACACGTTTCCATTAATCATTTCATGCGTAATATCAAAGTTTATGCATAATTTTATAATAAAATCGAATTATTAAATATGATTTCTAAATGAATGTTCAGCCACATATCTCATACTCTTATCCGAGTGTGTCTGACTTTGTACATTTAGAAGAGTTCATATAATGTAAGTTTATGCTGATTTATTTCATATTTATTCATGCAGCTTGAAACATCCAACAATTCAGACACCCTATAAAAATAGAGCAACCAAACTGTTGGTAGTTCATATCCTGCCATCTTCCCTTGGCCCGGCAATGGTAATGGTAGAATCACTATTTCCTGACTGAATACATTAACTACTTACCGAGTGAGTGTCGTGAATTACCTCTTAGGCCGGCTTCGGTCTTCCTCATAATCCATCACCCCACCAGGTTCAGAGTAGATCTCCTCGTGCACTCGGAAGTCAATGTCGGCCTGCTTACAGTGTGTAACTTCTGCCACAACGTAAGTAAGACAATCGACTAACATATTCCACCAATTCAATTAAGACCATTTTAACATCTCTGTTTTAATAAAATCAAAACTACCATTTTTTTCCCAAAAGAAAAAATAATAAAAGTTTCTGATATAATAGTGAATCATTTCCAGCCAGCCTCACCGCTTTCAATAAAAATTAAAAGGATGCAGACTTCAGGTCCCAAAACATGCCGGGCAACAACTTTATTCCCCAAAACATGGACACAAACCAGCACGGAGAGGGTTGGACATCACAGGAAAACGGATTAGTGCACACAGCTATGTACATATATGTACAGGGTCCTGTTTTTTAACACATACAAGAATGCAAAATACAAATTACCAATTTTTTATTTAAGTTTCAACCAAAAAATGTGAGCATAAAATTAATTTTACTTCCTCTTCTGCTTCAATGGAAAATCTCCCTCCACTCGTCCCCCCACCCCCTTCTCTCTATCTCTATCACTATCTCTTTTAGAGTAATTTCCTGGAAATTTGTTGATTAATAATGACCACTTAATTTTTTCATGTTTTCTATTACTAGAAAATAAGGGTAAACAACAAAATCTAATATCTACATTGGAAATTTGTTTTAACAAATTAAAAGTGTTGAGATGTATTTAGAAAATCTAAAAGAGAACGAAGTAAAAAGGACAAAAATACTTTCATTTTATTATTGGATCGCAATTCACAAGTCAATTTTTCCAAATAGGAGGATGGAGTGCCCATTTCGGTATTTTACGTTAATGTACAATTTAGCCTACTCTTCAAGCAGGTCGCTTCCAAGAAAACACATGCAATATCAAAAGCTTTGTCCTCATATTCCATTGGCACGGAGCAAACCACGTAAACACACGCAACATGATGCTACACTGATACATAATTGCATACAGGTCCTCATATTTATTCTACCACCATGCAGACTGTTTTTTCTACATTATAGGTCCTTATTGAATGCTCGACTTGTCTATGGATGAGCACAATTAGAATTGCAAAATATAAATAAATAAATAGCCAGAGTAGGGCCATGCCTAATGCATTTATACAAGTGTCCAACAAAGTGTTGGACGTGCACACAGCTCTTCTAGCGAGAGCCGATCGGTATTTGAACTGCATACTGTTGTGTCCACATATGCTATACAGTTATAGAATCCGTTGCAATTGTTTGTTATAATTTGAATTGATTAAAGTTACAGAACTTTTGCTTTAGTACAGAAAATAAAAGGTTGCATCCCCGCAAAACATAACAATCAGAAGGGATATATGCCTCAACAAACTGACTTTAGTTGAGAGAAGGGGGGGGGGGGGGAAGAAAGGAGCAGGAACCTGGAAGAGAACCCAGATTAACTGACCTTGAGGGAGAGTGACTTCTTTACTTCTTCGACCCTCTCATCAACTTCCTTTTTGTGCTTCTTATCCAACTCACTCATGGAATCCGCCCATTTAATCTTCTCTTGAATCGAGATAAGTAGATTGTCTGATGTAGCCAACCTAAGTTTTCAGTCAAAAGGAATACTAACTGTAATGACATATAAGAGCCATAATTTCCCCAAACAACTTTAACAAGTCAAAGACTGACAAGAAAATAAAAGACAAAAATAAATCAAAGTTTCCAACGAGACACTAGATGAGCCTACATATTAGCATGTGATGCATGTCCCACAATTATAACAAAAGAAACACCCAGCACGAACCACATAAAAACCAAATCAAAGGCATACAAATTCAGAAAGGCCCAAAAAAATAAGTTCAAGGACAGAGCACAATAGCATGGCATTAAACTTTCGGGAGATGCTCCTGCATTGGAATTTTTAAATAAGAGTGCCTATCCGCAAAAAAGAGAACGGAAAAAGTGACAATAAGCATACTAAGTTATTGGCTTGAATCCCTGATGGTTAATAATTAACTAAAAATGCAAATTTGTCATCGCAGTCAATGCCTTTCGGTTTACTTACAGCCATGATTTGAAAACCACTTTGATTCAGGGTTTGACACATAAATCCTGTCTCCCAGAGAGACTTCCAGCCTTTATCTCTCTTCAGGCAAAGAGCATAGGATCTGGAGTTTACAATTTATTGGAATCACTCTGGGGAGAAATTGACACCAGTTAAATAAGGAAAATGCTACCCACCGATAGGTGGGGGCGGTAAGTAATGTGTAAAAATTGTATTGATATCCGTGAAAATTGGACAGACATGAAAATATGTATTGATATCGCAAAATGTGTAATTTTTTTGGCATTATCCACAGCCTATGAAGCACAAATACTTCAAAATAGGTCCCGTTTGCGTATCAGATACGCATCGGATAAGAATACACACTTGATAGGACCATATACGTATCCCTTATGCCAAATAAATATCCCTTTTTTTTTGAATTTCAGATACGATTCGAATATGGGGGAAGAAGTTAGGGATATAGGAAGGATATGGCGGGGATACGCTAGACTCCAATTTTTTTATATTATTTAAATTATTTTCGTATTTTTTGCTTTTATTTTTAAAGTTCTAGTATGTTCTACATTGCTAACTCTAATACATGATAAACTTGTAATTTATTCTTGGATGTTGATTGCTTCAACATTCCATCATAATATATTGATTACTTGCCATGTATTGAATGTTCGATTATAACAACAAAATGAATTTACTCCTACATTTGGTTTTATTTTTATAAATATAATACACTAAAAAAATCATAAAAACAATATTTTTACAAACGTATTTAACCCATATCCGTATCTTTCTTTTTTGAATTTTACCGCATCACCGTATCCGTATTGTATCATCATATCTATATCGTATCATATCCAAATCCCTTAACTGTATATGTGCTTCATAGTCCACCGCTCATGGCCAAAAGGTTAGACAGACCGTTGAAACAATAGGCCTTCTAATAAAGCATAACCATAGAGATTTATGTCACTATACTTACTCAAGCGGCATTAACATAGCATCTATTAAGGAAATCTATGAAGTGCGGACATGTTCTATCAAGCTGAAATTTAATTGCTGTGAAATTCAATGCTGAACTGTAAATGCAAAAAACATTTAAGTTGCAGAAAAATTTAATGCTGAACTATAAATGCAAAGAACTTTTTAAGTACCAAATTAATAAGATCCAAAATATAAAGAGTAATGTTTCATTAAAGCTAAAATTTGAAATTAGTTTCACCAAGTGTAGTCAGCACTCTACGATGAGTTTCTGATTTAAATGTGAGGCCTTTTCAAGTGGGATTCCAGTTTTAAATGGTAGTATATCATTCATCACCAAATGCACTTGATCAGACATACACTAAAAAATTTCAAATATAAAATAGGATTATCAAGCAAGCTACTAACTCCTAACTCTCTTCAATATTGATGAATACCATCAATTAAGCCAGTAGGATAAACTATTTGTCCCCAAGTGGGGCCAAGACTTGTTATGATTCAAGTGGCATTTTCTTTGCAAAATAGCTTATAAAACCACCAAATGTGCCCAAACTTTAATGGATCTGTGACATCTGTCATCCAGGCTGTTGGAATATTAAACATCAACGTTAAAAAACATAACTTCCAACTCCATGATTAAAATACTTAGCAGTTATTTTGTATTGTTATTTTCTTTTTAAAGGATGTGCATTTTCTTTATTTTTTATAAGCAATTAAAGGATAATTATCTTGTACGCATACATATATATATATATATATAACAATACAAATGTAAAAAAATAAAGACATTAAGGGAAAGCCACCATTTTTGTCCACAAACAAGGAGGCCATATACATGACAATGTGAGTCAAAAAGCTTCACAAAATCCAAGAATTGGTCAAGGGATGAATTCACTCCTTTGATTCCCCAAAACCGCTTCTCCATCCCATTTGCACATACCACACCAATTAACAATAAGCTTCCTCCTCCGAATTGCTCTAAGTTGCACGTCACACAATGAAAACAACTTCGGTGGAACATAAGCGCCCAAAATAGCCTTCAAGGAAAAGAAGGATTATGAACTCAAATCAAAGCCAGAAAATTAACTTAGCTTGGAAGTTACCAAAGGAGCTAAGCTCCATGAGAACATATCATCCCTTACCCCAGGCTCCATAGGCTATGCAGTCTCTGACTCTCTGCATAGGAGCCACAAATTCCTGCAACTCCCAATCCTACATTAGTGGTTGCCTAGGGTGCAAGCAGTACGCACATTATGCTTGGGAATCACCTTAGCTATGAGGTAATCTAATTCTAAGGTTAATTAAGGCTATTAAAAGTCGAACACTCTCTAAAATATCATGCTTTGGGTGTACTTTCAATAAAATAATGTGCATTAAATCAGCACGCACACTTTAGGGTTGGTCTTCATCTTATACCGTAGTAACCCTTTTCCCAAAAAAAAGGCCATCTTTATTGCTAAAAGCTTTTGCATGCATTTGAATTGAAGGCAGTGCCGAAGCCATTAACAACCCCCCCCCCCCCCCCCTGCGGGCGGAAATAAATTTAATTTTGCTATTGAATCTACTATCTTGTTTTGTTGGGAATAAAGTCGTATTGTACTATTGTCAATAACACATGACATGATTGCTAGAATGCTCTCATGCAGCCTATATGCTATCAGATTGTCAAGAGATATTGAAAGAACCTGAGGCACACTGCCTCTCGGAGGGATTAACCACTTCCTCCAGTGGCAAACGCACAAGGTGACCAGGGGGCACGTGCCCCTTTCAATTTTTTTTTCTATCTTAACTTTTCTCTATATAAAATGAAAAGCATTTCATATGCACTCAGAAAATTATATTTAGTGCCCCTCTAATTTATGTGAGAACCCCTCCTAAACTACCAAGTTTTAGGAGGACCAATTAATGTAGGATGTGAAGGGATAACAAATGAAAGAATAGTAGTGGAAAAGGGTCACAACCCGAACACAATGCCACATCCACAAACATAACTTCTCAATAATCAACTCTGAATAATACATCAAAAGAGCCTCTTATTCATAGACCCAAAACCCTGATTTTAGAAAGAAACTATAATCATAAATAAAAAGGAAATAAAAATATAAAAAAATTTAACCAAAAGGTAAACTAGAATCTTAAACTAAAAGGAACTAAAATAACAACCTAATTAAAATATGACCCAAATAAAACTTTACTAAAAAGTTAAAATAAAATTGCAAATAGGGTCCAATGTTCGGCATCACCAATCTAATACTTTTAAAAGAACCCCTTTATTTATTTTGGTAATTCGGTGCATTCACAAAACATAGAGCATCGAGCTCATTCACCAATTGAAATTAAGGCTTTTTGCATTTGACAACTAAAATTAGGACTTTTTTTGAATTTTTAAATCTTATAAATTTATCTATTTTGCAAAAGCAATTGAAATTTTAAAAATATTGACATGTGCTAAATCTTCGATTGGATACTCAATTGGTGTTTCTTTGAGTTCAATTGTGCCTATTTCGTTCAATTTTCTTTAATATGTTTTTTGGTTTTTGTTATTCCAAGTTTGGATTTCAAATTGTGTAGTTGGGGATTTTGGTTTTTTTTAAACAATACCAAAAAAAACTTCAAAACAAAATTAAAATTAAAAATGTTCTCATTCTTTGGGCCTTCCTGCAAATCCTAGACTACGATGTCAGGATGTGCCTCCAAATTAAATTCTTGGATCCGCAATTAACTTCCTCCTTTGTTTATTTGTTACCTCGTTCTAATATTATATCCTTTGCCTACTCTGCTCCCATTCATTTCTTCTTGTTTATCCCTTCTATTTCCACCTCCATAATCTAACCTAGCTAGCTTTTGTAACATTGTAAACAATGTAATATATCTATCATGTCACAGGAAAGGACGTCCTCCGCCTCCAAAGCTGGAAGACATTTGCAGAGACTAAACCACCAGCTTTGAATTGTCTTAAGGACCGATCTTCATTGCCCAGATTTAAAGGTAGGTACACCCATAGCACAACCAATTAAAATCTAGCCTCCAAGGGAATGCTTCCGCATCCAGTTTGCAGTTCAGACAGTCAGATCTTTAAAATGAAGATCTTTCATTCTCACACTGGTAAACCATGTAAAATAACACACTATAACAATAGTAAATAAAATAAGTGTAAACCAATATGTAAACAAAACATAAAAAAACTATTCAATAAATTAAAAATATAAATATTACCAATTTGTTAAAGTTTGTATCATACTCCCCAATTGTCCAGGTCTCAGATCCCTGCCTGCTGCAAATTGAACCTACAACACCACCAGACAGTTAAATTAAGTAATACACACGTAGCTTATAAGATAACAAAATAAAGAAGTCAAAGTAAACACAATGGATTAAAACCTCCAAACATCTTCGCAACTGATCCAGCTTCCCTCTAACTATGCCCTACAAAAGGCCCAATGGACAAGTCACATTGAGGGTAATTAGTTAGTATTGAGGGTAATACAGGAAAGCCATCCCTAGGCATGAAAAACAAAAGTTTACATGAGCACAAAAAAAATGATTTCATAAGATGGAAAACAGAAGGGAAAAAAAGGATGAATCAAGTGTTAAGGAACCCGATAAATAGATCCCTTTCAGGCCACGATTGAATGCCTCCAAAATACATGACATACTAAAGGCGGAAGGCAGAGGAAAAAGAGAGTCCACCACTTCTACCCTTGCCCGTAGGCAATTAAACAGATATATATATATATATATATATAGAGAGAGAGAGAGAGGGAGTACTTCCAAACTAGTACATCATCTGATAAGGAAAATAGAGATGTAACACCTACCGCATACATGCACTCATTGATAAGAAAATCTTCGAGCTCGCGTACATTTGTAACATCCAATTCCGACATCAGTATATCATAGGGTAGAACCTAGGAAAAGACCAAAAGTTAAAGCCTAAGAATGTGCAGCAAAATGCCAAAAGTAGAGTGACATATTACCAGAAGTTATGGATTATGCGCCATCGTATTGCAAAATAGCTTGAACATCAACAAAAGAACAACATAACAAAAACAAATGCTGTACAAAGACAACATAGTTGACAAATGAAATATGACCAAACAAAAATTAAATCAAAAATAAAGTAATATGCATTTGGTATTAACAGGGAACTATATGCTACATTTTTGAATTTCTGATAGCATGTATCGTATGGAGCTCACCAAAAAGAAATCTTACATACTAGTCTTTTACCCTGTAATCTGTATGTACTATAAAAATATAATTTGAATACATGTACAAATTTGAGTAATGAATTCCATCGTCAGTCAGGGTTCAAGTCCAATACATATTTTTCAATGTCTTAATAGGAATGTTGAATTAAACATTTCACTCAATACCAATTGGCACTGACAAGTAAACATTTCTATAGTAAAGCACGGTATTGAGTCTCAAAGCATGAGCAACTTTCTCTAGTCAGTCTTTGACAATGCTGCTATAAATGAAATCATAAATATTCCTAGATTCAAGCAGTAAAAGTTTAAAACATTTGAAAGTTTGAAAACAATTACCTTGTTTATCTCAGATAGTGTGAGGACAGTAAGTTGCTTTAGCTTGAGAATCTGATCTGGAACCAATTGTGGAAGCCGACCAGCATTACCTACAAAATCATGAACATTTCCATACCAAATTTCATTCACGGAAAGTTCTTCAAGCACACCCCCATAAAACCATTTTCAAGGGAAGATTTTCAGTTTCTACTTTTCAGTCTATAGGTCTCGTGATGCACCAACCTTTCATTAAACCGTCAAAGTCATAGATGTATTAGCAATTAGATAAGGAGAGAAATGGAGCACCTTCCCATCTTGTCACATGCCTCTCAATAAGAGAAAAAGTGGCAATCAGGAAGGTTCATACGCAAAACAGCAAGGACGTGAGCATACAGCTCGTGGAAGTACCAAAAAAACAAAAAAGCACTAAAACTTGAAAATTTATGGATTCATAATGCCACATGCCGCTTGGATCATGTAGGCGCACATAGATGGATGTGGTTTGAATTCGGAAAAATGGTGTGCACTTCAATGGATGGAGACCGCCGGAGGTGGAGATAACTCACGGTAACCTTATAGAAAGAGAGGGTTGACACTATGACAGTGAAAAACTTGGCTTGAAGGAAGATAGGAGATAGGTCAGAAAACATAACTATTTCTTTTGATCTAGCTAACCTGAAGTGGATTCCCCTTGGCTCGAGAGATTAAAGATAACACTACAAGTCCTAGATTTAGACTTTGGACTCCGTATTATGGGGCAGAGCATGGTATAATAAGAGTAGTTGTGAATTAGAGTGCCGTATCAGGTGGTAGGGGCCGTTTTGTAGCAAAACCAATAAACAAATCACGTAATTCCGTAGCGTCCAAAATACCAGGACTATACTAGCCCATATTGAAAATTACCGGATACATGGTTCATAATTATTTTTTTAAAACAATTTTTTTTTCTTTTTTTTGTTTTGTTTATACTCTAATTCAATTTTCAAATATAACAAAAAGGGAGTTCTAAAACTAGTCCATGTTAATTCATTATAAAAATAGTAAATATTATATTTATATCGCTTACAAGTTAGCTATCTCATTATAAACAATAAAACTATAGACTAACTAATTAAAATATTATCCTAAACAAATGTTTGTCATACTAAATTATTTATTAGTAAACAATATTTCTTTAAAAAAACATAGGAAATATTTTATAGTGATAAATCCGAAACGGTACCTAATAGTTCACTAGTACCTACTCGTCTGAAACGATACCACGTACTTCACCGATACTGCGTACTTCACCGACACTGCATACTTCACCGATACGTACTGGACCAATAAAAAACTGGTACTCTATCTACTACGGCATTCATAAGCCTGATAGCAAGTATAGACCACCAAATGATAGGCATGATACATGATTATAAATGTCAAGTATCTTGATCAATCAGCTCTCTCTATGTGACTAATAAGCCTATGTTTGACTTAGCTTTTTTTTTAAAAATTTTGCTTAAAAGCTTTTAAAAAAGCCCACTGGTCTGGCCTGAATGGACTTTTTCTCCGTCTTTTTACATTTACTCTTTTATTAAAAAAAAGGGGGGGGGGAAACCTAAAAAAAAATAGTACAAACACAAGCTAAGGATGGAATTTCCCTCATGAAGGGGGAATCGGGTTCCATTAACAAACTCCTAGCTTTACTTCCAATTCATGTGCCCTTCTAGTCTCATACGAAATATCTACGCACGATTCCCAACCCATGGTACTTAAAACAATTCTTTAAAAGAGTTTGCTAAATGAATGATCATACTAAAAGCTAGATAGTGGTTGTGCCGCCTAGAGCATCATGTGCAACTTCTCTCCAGAATATAAATGGGGATTGGAAAAGAAAATTCAACAAAGGCCAACTAACCAAGTCAAGGTGTACATGTCGTGTTTTCCATGGAGTAGAGCTCAATTTGTACAATATTTAGCTTTCCCTCTAGATTGTGTTGAGTGCATTGTGGGCAACTGCAGTTTAGGGAAGTCTACAAGCCTTGATTAGACTACGCTCACAACCCTAAAGCTCGTCTGTGGGACAACAAGGAGTTGGGGAGGTTGGCTCACTGTGGCAAATGCTCAAGGGCAACTCGCTCTTATAAGGGAGCGAGCTCTTTGAGATACCACGTGTTGGCGACTCTCCATATACCAAAGTTTTAAATATCACTCGATACGTAACCTTGTATATACCATCAAATAACAAAAGAGAACTCCAAGGGAGAAAGATCAACACAAGTGAAGGATTTTAGGGGTTTTAGCAAAGGCTTCGCACCCTCTGCAAGCCCTACCAAGAAGAAGTACTCAATTACATCTTTTTTCCTTTTTATTTTTTTCTTAAACGAATCAAAATGGGCTCTAGTACAACTTGTATAACTTGAAATGAAATCCATGTCACTGCAGTGTGGATTTTATTACTTCAAAAACACACCTGGTTTCAGAACAAGTTTGGTAAGAATTTGATTTCATAAGCAAGAATTTGTGACAACTTCAACTTAGAATAGAAGATTGGATAACAATTAGGAGGCTCACTGGATGTAAATCGTAAGAGGTTTGAATTAACATCATCATCAAATTTAATGGTTCAAAGGTGCCTTTTTATGCATCTTTGGAATTGGAAAAAAAAAGTGGAGATGTTATTCCCAACTCTTGACAGGATAATTGTTGACAGGGGAGCAATTATTTATTACCTCAAAACATAAGGAATCCAATTGAACATTGCTTTCCGTTTGGATTTGAAAGTGAGGTGGAGAAGGTGGTGACTCACATTGGTTTGCTTTATGACTTGACAAAAGTAAAAGATGGAGAGAATACCTTGCTTCGATTCAAATCGAAGTCCCACCAATTGAGGTGAAGTCTTTTTATGAAGCGTTGATGTGCCCAAAAAAAAGACACTTCTTTCATTAGATGGGCATTTGGGAGCAAACACCCCCCTCCTGGGTTGGGTTTTTGATGTATGGTTGTGCATGTAAAATTCTTACCGTTAATTGCCTTATAAACACAAGGCAAATTCATGAGAAGTGTTACTTTATAAAAAGTGTGTTAAATGACCATTTCCTCATTCATTGTTCAATGGCAAGAGAGTTTGGGGCTTGAATATTGTTTTGCTTAACATGGTATGAGTATTCCCTTCAAATGTACCGGATTTGGTGCAACCTAGGGAAAAGGGGGGCACGAGAGCGTGGGGCAAGGAGGAAGAAGGCTTGGTGTTAGGTGTTCTTGCTCTTGATGTGGAATATTTGAGGAGAACATAATCAGAGGACTATTGATAGCTTGGAACAAAGTTTTAAATATTTTCCATTACATATCGTATCGGCCGATACGTATCAAAATTTTGGATCTCCAATATTAATACGTATCGACCAATACTATCTGATAGCGGCAGATACATAGTCGTATCATTGACACCGATACTGCAATTTAGAACGCTGACGCTGACTTGGAAACTCCCATTTTCATATTGAAAACTAATGTTTTTAGCATGCTATGTAATTGATTGTTGAGTGGAGTTGATTTTTCTTTGAAACATTTTTTTTAGGATTTTGTGGTTTATTTTGAGTAGAAATTACCATAGGCAACTCTTTTCCTTACAATATATACGGTGCACCCCTTAAAAATTTCGTACTTCCAAAAACAAATATTAAGAACACCACGTAGTGCGCATTAAAAACATCAATGTTAAAATGAATACAGCAGCATTTAGACTCATAACCATCGTCCACAAGAAGAAATTAATAAATAAATAAATAATCTATAACATGCCAAATATAAATTGGAATTGGGATTCAAATTTAATTTTTTCTAAACAAAAAGGAGATGGAAATGCTTACTCTTATAGTCGTTCCATGTGCCATGGGCAAACAAACGAAGCAGATCTAGATATGAAGAGTGCTCGGTTCCTTGAAGCTGCATTCAGGTTTCATTATTAAAAAAGTCAAAAATTATCCAGAGATTTCAAACCTAGGGTAAAGAAGTAATCTTGCATTCACAAACCAAAAGATTAACCAATAGTGGTTACAAATCAAATGATGCACAAGCCACACTATGTGAAGGCAATATAAAGAAACAATCTAATCCAGATGTTACCGGATCCACTAGAATTCCACACTACCACACAATATTGTCCCACCCACAACTATAGACCACCTTTAAAATATCCTTGAACCTAGCACCAGCATAATTAAGGTAATGTTTAGTAATCAAGCTTTTTGGCTTTTTTAGCCAAAAACCCAACCCTCTCTCAATCTCTGTTTCGTCAAAAAATCAAAAAGGCAGACGAAATAAAAAAACACTAATCCCTAAGCCACCTTATCCAAACCCCCACTCCTTTCGAAAAGACAATAATATCCCTACTTGATAACTTATTTACTACCAATCTCAAATATATATATATATATATAACCATTATAATCAACTATACAGAAGGTCAATATTGTTCAATTTGAGCAAAAAGTTAACTTTTTACTCAAACAATCGGCTTTAAAAAAAGATGGCTTAAAAACTAATTTAACAAACGATCAATTTTCAATCCAAACTAGCTTTTTGGCTAAACTGGCCACACAAAAAAAATATATATATAGCTTTGAAGATAGTTACCAAGGTCCAGGACCTAAAACCTTCATTTGACATCTTAATACCTAGCAAGTAACACGAAAAGCTACCATTCAACCACTGACTCAAAAAAACCTTACACCAAACTTACACCTAGTAAGGAGAGCCTTTTCCTTGTCAGCTATTGAAGTAGATGAGCCATCCTCTAACCTTAAGAAGAAAAAATCTTAGAAAAAATCTTCTTCAAACATGAAGAAATATGATACTCTCGTAACTCTCCTAATTGACACTGGCACAACTCTATGAAAATAATAATAATATGTCTCATCCCCTTCTTAATTTTTCTTCACCATAAGGCAAGTTCCGTTTATTATCAATGTCGCCTATAAATTAACATCATAGAGAAAGTGTTCAAATATGTCTAACATGAAAAAAAGTAAACAAAATAAACTATCGGTGAAGGAAATTGAATGAGGTTAGAGGTAGCACAAACTAACGATGCAACAGAGATATTGCTAAATGGTTTATTCACATACAATAAAGGCATCCAGCTAATTTAATGAAGTGGCCCATAGAGGACAATTAAATGATAAAATCAATCTAACCCACTCAAAAATAAAATCTAGGATAAATTTTTTGAAGAAAAATGAGAGATACTGGGAGACAGTTGGGGCAGAGAAAATATGCAGCGATTAGTTACTTTTAAAAAAATGGTCTAACAAAAGGCTAATAATGCCATACTGTAAGTATAAAAGTGCACCAAATACATAATCAGTAACCTACAAATAAAGAGACATTGGTTCACCAGGACAAACATGGGTTGTTGAAATGAATTAAAATTCATTAACTCGTCCTTGCTCAAAGACCCATGTCAAAATGGACTCTTTTGACACAAACAGGTAATGCTGATTAAATTAGCATAGGATAATAGTCTTAACCCCTGCATGAGGGACATATCAGACATTTGGTCAACAGCAAAGTCTCTTTGTGTTCCTTCTAAAGTTGCATCTATAGGGTGGGTTGTTCTGAATGAGTGGATCATTACAAATGATAGTCTGATGAACTGGAACCAATTTTGTAAATTTTCTCAAATGTTTTAGCTTCACATTTCTTATCCCTTGTGAGAGAACTTATTCCTCTCTTCACATACAGTTTACCACAAGCACGACGGTGCTGCCTGCCAAACGGCTAAACCTCTACATCTCCTGAATAATGCACCCTTTCTTGGTCTCTCGTATATACGTTGCCTGTACATAAGTTACATCGCTTGGGCATTTCTTTTATGATATAATATAGTGATGAACAGAATAGATCTCCTGATGCAAAACAGTATATTGTATGTTAAAGAGAAATCACGGATCACACATTCAATTAAAATGATCCCCAAAGCACAACAAAATTCAAACAAAACCACCATGCTCCAATACGCAGTACAGTTAAGATTTATCTTCTATATATTGGTCTAAGAGAATGATTGACTCTAAATTTCCCAAACCATGGTAAGTTAAGTGGAAGAAGACTAGAAATTTCTTTGGATGTTTCGAATGCTTCCACGATCAATGTAATTTCTTCCCATCTGCCACCAACACCCTTTACAATATGGAATCTAACCCATACAACGGTATTCCAAAATAACTACCAAGATCCAATTAAACTGAGACACCTGTGACACGTCAACAGAGTCACATTTTTAAGGCAGTGACGGAATAATATGTTGTCACAAAACTATCATGTATGCTATGATTAAAAAAACCCAAAAAGAAAGAAAAAAGAGGCATATAAGGAAATTTAGAGAAAACCAATTTCAAACTATAGGATTTTTGTGAAGGAAGCCAACTCACGCTTTATATAAGCGCTATAAGATTTCTTAGTCTGTTAGTTCTAAAATTTCCACTAAATCTACTCTCACTCTCTATTCCTTGTTTCTCTATTTATAATTTGAAATCCTAATTCAATTTTGCGTAATGCTACAGTTTTTTTTGGGTAAATTTACACCATTTCTCTCCCCTCCTCTTTTCTAATTCAACATTTTTTTCCCAAAAAATTGACAATTGCACTATACTATCACACCATAACATAAAGTCAACACCTCCCTTGACGATGCGAAGGAAGCCAACCCACGTTGTTTGTTACCGGTATAAGATTTTTGTAATTGTTACAGTTTTACCAAAAAACTGAACTCCCTCTCTATTCCTTGTTTCTCTATTTATAATTTTGAAATCCTAATTCAATTTTTGTAAACCCTTCAGTTATTTTTTTTCAAAATCTACACCATTTCTCTCCCCTCCTCTCTTATGATTCAACATTTTTTTCCCAAAAAATCGACAATTGCACTATACTATCACACTATAACATAAAGTAGACACCTCTGACGATGAGAAGGATGCCAACCCACTCTTTTTGTTACCACTATAACATTTTTTTGTAACTGTTACAGTTCTAAAATTTTCCAAAAAGCTGCACTTCCTCTCTATTCCTTATTTCTCTATTTATAATTTTGAAATCCTAATATAATTTTTTTGTGAACCCTTCAGTTGTTCTTTTTCAAAATCTACACCATTTCTCTTCCTCCTCTCTTATGATTTGACATTTTTTTCCCAAAAAATTGACCATTTCACTATGGGATTTTTGTAACTGTTGCGGTTTTGAAATTTCCAGCAAATCTACACTCCCTCTCTATTCCTTGTTTCTCTATTTATAATTTTGAAATCCTAATTCAATTTTGTGTAAAAGCTACAGTTTTTTTCTTTCCAAAATCTGCACCTTCTCTCTCCCCTCTTCTCTTCTGATTCAATATTTTTTTCAAAAATTAACAATTGCACAAACATTGCGTGAGTCACAAACGCTAGTCTATATATATATATATATATATATATATATATGAAATGGAGTAGATTCGGACCTCGAGGACGTTGGGAACGGCCAGAATCTCCGAGAAGGCGAAGAGAGACGGATGCGAAGTAGCTTCAATGACGACATTTGCGAGGGAGGCCCCTTTGTGGGACAACGCTTGCTTGACGAAGTAATCGATGTGCTCTGCTTGCTTTTGTTCGATGTCCATCTGTTGAACACGAATCCGTAAAACTTCAAATGATAAATTTAGCTAAGAGAAGCGTTAGATAACATTTGGAAGAGGCAATAGGGATTGAAAACTTGGATTTCGGGGATTTTGAAAACCTATGGAAGATCGATTTGGGGGGTTTAGGGTTTACGAAATGGAAGAAATGGTTTGGAGTGGTGGGAGAAGGAACTCTTGCTTTTCGCCATTCTGTCGTGTATTTATATGTGCAGTCTGATACCATTGCTCGCATCTTACACGGGCCAGCTTTTCTTATTTTCTTTTATAAATTTTTAAAAATAAATTAATTAGGCTAATCACTACCTATTAAATGATAAATAATAAATAAAAAATATTTATAAATATTTATAAAAATAATAAAATTTATCTTTAAAAATATGTTAATATTAAAAATTCTTATTCTCATTATTTTATTTTTATTCAATTTTTTTTCCATGTAAATAGTTTTCAATCTTTATATTTAAAAATTAATTATATATACTTAAATACAAATAATAGTAATAATATTTTAATATCTTCATAGGTAAATAAATAGTACTTCAATATTTAACATGTCTACATTTACTTTAATTTCATTATATATTTTTTATGTAATCAATATAAATAATGCTTTAAAAATATTTTATCTACATGTAATATATATTCTTAAGAGTTAGGGACAGTCATAATTAATTTTTAAGATTTTAGGTTTTTGGAAGTTATATATACAATATTGTAGAGTACTGTGTAATACTGTTTGAATAATATAATAGCGGACAAGCTATTGTAAATTACTGTTCACTTTTTGAAACATTTTAGAATGCGACAAAATACTTTTAACAAAATAGAGTAATATTATTTTAGCTTTTAAAATTGACAATCGGCATCTTTAAATTTTGGAGACTAGTTGACATACATTATCTGGCGTGAGCAACGAGCTAAGAAACACACCTTCTTAGTAGTGTTTATATAAACAGACCTTAACACACGAACGCAAATTTATAATGGAAAGAAAAAAAATAAACAGTACAACAAATAATAGAAACTATTGTACAACTTTTGACATTTGAAATACTATTCATGACTTTTGACTGTTTATGAACAGTAACTTGTCTGCGAATTGATTGCTGCAATAATATTATAGAGTACTGTGTAACACTATTTGAACAATATAATGGCAAACAAATTACTATAGATTACTGTTCACTTTTGAAAAATTTTAGAATGCGACAAAATACTTTTGACAAAATGGAGCAATATTATTTTTGCTTTTGAAATTGGCAATCGACATCTTTGAATTTTGGGGACTAGCTGGCATGCATTGTCTGGCGTGAGCAACGAGCATTTTTTGAAAACTTTTGCTTTGCATAAATGCTGGAAAATTTGGAGATCTTGATGAAAACTTTGATGAGAATACTGATGATATTTTTGGAGATATGTTTGGATATTGAGGACATGATGCTTCTGATTTCATAATGAAGTAAAATCAAAATGTATTCCAAAACAATCATTCTTATTTAATAAAGGACTAAAATCTTCATATTTTGGGGAGACTTCACGCAAAAAGGTTTTCATGCTCTAATTGGGAATAAATTTCTTTTAACATTGCATTTTTTTAAGGTTTATATATGTGTGTATGTGTATGCATGTATACACATGTTTAGCAATATTTAGAATTAACTTTATATAAGTAGATTTCTTAAAATAATTGCATGATTATCCACTTGTTGGGAGAAATTCCAACGCCGACATAAAATACATGCTCGGAGATCCAGAAAATACATCTTTATTAAACTTTCAACAATTTACAGAATCTGAAAATTACAGAGAATGAAATAACATGAAT
>JAOTRH010007150.1:0-23598 GCA_034768845.1 Heliamphora exappendiculata
TAAAAGAAAGGCCTCGTTTGGTTTTTAGCATAAACCTAACTTATTGACTTTCAATTAAAGGCACGAAAAGGTGAATTCCTCTGGCAATAGAAACTTATTGTCTTTTGGCCTTTAATCCTTTTTTATTTTTACCTAAAATTTACTTTTATATATTTTCTTTAAAAAATTAGCTTTATTATATACATTTTTTTTATTAAAATTATATTTTTTAAATTTACTCTTCAAAATTTATCAAACAAAATTCATACTAAATATGAAATAATTTGACCATGAAAATTAATTTTTTATTACAATAATTTTTATCCACTTTAATTAAGTCATGGTTTTTGGACTTATGCCTCCTTTTTCTTTAAAGTCCTTTTCAATGATGCTGATTTTACTTAAAGCCAATTAAAGTGATTTAAAAGCAAATAAGTTTTTATCTTTTAAGTGAGACTCTAATTTATTATGTAAAATCATTCTTTCATTTATTTTAACTTAAAACTATTTTAGACACACAAAAAAAAAACTAATTTTAACCTAAATTATCAAACGAGACCATAGAAATTTTATACTTTTATGAGTGAACTCACAGCAGGTGTGCTGTGACCGCAGAAAAAGAATAATTTTGGATTTTATAGTTTAATCAGAATTGTTTATTTTTTTTTTACTAATTGAGTAGGTATTTCATATAAAAAATCAGATCAATTGGATATAAATGTATACATGATCGGAGCCTATTTATAGCGAAAAAAATTAATTGGATTATAAAATTTTTGACGATAAACTGCAAAATTAAGTGTATTTGGATCAAATGACTAATAATATCCAATTTATCTGATTTTTTAAAAATAAATTACTTATTCAACAAATTAAAAATAATAAACAATTCTAATAAAATTTAAATCACAGCACTCCCTGTAATCTGTAAGTTCACTCACAGCAGCCTCCCTGTTTCCGGAGGGATCACATAGGTTGCCTCAGCTAATTAAACCAAACTTGAACCCCACCTTGATATTACGTCATTAATTATTACCAATACGTAATAATAAACTCTCACTTGGGTAAAATGTGATAATTATTAAATGTGTTAAATTTAATTACCTCTTGAGTAGTGGAGTTCGCTTTCATATAAAATGATTTAGTATCGAATTTATTATTAATACATGGACTACTAAAGAGATTCGGATTTTAAATATATTTTTATGATCATGTTTGTTCATATATAGCGCATATTGAATTTATTTTTCATGTGAAAATAAGATTAATTCGATAATTTGTAGTTATGTAATTAGATTAAATTTATTTATAAGTATATAAATGATAAATGAATTTTTTTTTAAAATAGTTAAACAATTATTTTTTTGATCACATAATTATAGATATCAAATAAATTTTATTTTTATGTATGTAAATTAAAATCGACCAATTTTATATAATGAACAAATTTAATAAAAATATTTTCAAAAATCAAGGACATGAGGTGCTTTACGGTAACTTACGGAAGACGTAACCGTAAAAATGAATAAATATTGTTTATTGGCTTATTTGCTTATTTAACATTATAAATTTTTTATTTTTAGTGAATTTTTTTTATTATTCAGTCGGATTATTATATTTTTTAAACTTTTTTTATTGAGATAAATTAAAAAAGTAAATTTTTTTTATTAAAATAAAAAAAAACGTTCAAAAAAGATAAAAATAAACAAAAATAAACTAATAAGTCAAATTTTATATTGTTTATTTTTATTTTCAGTAGATGTTTTTTATTTTTTGATTAGAATTTTTTACTTTTTGAGTTCATCTCATTAAAACGATTTGAAAAAGTAAAAAAATTAGTTAAAAGTTTAAAAAAAATTTTAAAAATAAAAAAAATAAAAAATAAAAACAAAAAAACAAAATCATGACATTTAGTTCAAACATGTCGTAACGGCATTTATAATTCTATAATTATTGGCCGCTAATTTAAGTAAGCTGTTGTGGCAAGACAAAAACGGTCTAAAAGGATCTATCCGCTAACTGTGAAGTTTGCTGTTTTGGGGTCCACTTTCTTGTGGCCTGATTAGCTCATAAGTTTTTTTTCTTTTTCTTTTTTGATTTTTTTTAGATCCAAAACTAAAAAATTAATATTACTTGTTTGTAAAACTAAGTCAAAATAGCTTAAATATTTTAAAATAAAATTAAAATACTAATTTTAAGAGATTTTATTTAAATTCTTACCATATTTAAAAATACAATAATATTTTATTTAAAAATTTATTTAATATTAATATTAATTATATATAATTGTTATAATTAATAAGGGTATAAAAGTACAATTCAGAGTAAAATGTGGAAACAAGTTATCCTACCAAAAGTCCAAATTTTTTCGCGGCTTATTGGGAATCGTGTTCACAAAGGATTGATATCCTGAGAAAGAGGAATATCTTCACAAATGTGCTGTGAAGGTAATTTTTTTTATTTGATATATTAACATTAAATTGGAATTATTTATTATATTTAACTTATTAAGTAGGTTATTTTTATAAAAAAATTAGGTCAATCAAATATCATTATCTACCTGATCAGAGTGTGCTTGTTTTGAAAAAATTAATTAATTTATAATATTTTGAGAATAAACTGTCAATCAAATATGTCGGTATTATATGGGTAATAATTTTTTATTGATTTGATTTTTTACAGAAATTATCTACTTGATTAATTCAACATAATGAACGATTTCAATTAAATTTTCAAATATTGAATAAAAATAATTATCGTCACAACATCTCCTTATATATTAGCCTTATAGCAGGGTCCAGCTCTAGTGTCTTGTGTGAAACGCACCCACAAGGATTAATATCCTGAGACAGAAATATCTTTGCTGAATCCTTGAATTATGTGTTTTCTTTATGTGAAACGTACTCACAATTATTGATCTCCTAAAATAGAAATATTTTAACCGAATTCTTGAATTAAGTAAGTTTTTTTTTTATGTGAAACGTACTCACAAGGATTGATCTCCTAAAATAGAAATATCTTAGCAGAATTCTTAAATTAAGTGTGTGTTTTCTTTATGTGAAACGTACTCGCAAGGATTGATCTCCTAAGATAGAAATATATTAGCTGAATCCTTGAATTAAGTAATTGTTTTTCTTTACGTAAAACGTACCCAGAAGTATTGATATCCTAAGACAGAATGTGAGGTTCGGTTCCATTTTATTTTATAATATATTTTATTGACGTGTTATATATTGAATGTGAATGTTACAAAATAGTTTATTTGATGAGATGTATGCATATGATGGTTTAGAAATGCATAATAAAATTCATTTCGGACTGTTTGGGCTTAGTGGTGCAAAGTTAGAAAAATCTTTGGGCGAGACAAATCGATCGGTCCTGAGACCGATCGATTGGTCTGTCGGGGTTAAGTGTGCGCGAGACAGACCACTTTCATTGATTTTTTATCCAAAACTTCTCAAACAGGTTTCTTTCCCTTCTCTCTAAAAGGGAACTCAAACCCCTAGACTTCTCTCTAGCTTTTGGCTTGTTCCGGGTGTGGTTTTTGACGTTGTGAGAGCGAAATAGTGTTGTATACGCAAAGGGTTTCGCATCCATCCGAATCGAATCTTGTTTCGGCGACGTTGGTTTTTCGTGAGAAGTTAAAGCGTTAAGTTTTTAACTCTCTACTGTAGGATTCTAAACCACCTTATTTTAAAAAGAGTGTTACATGTAATTATATGCATTTTTACTTTGTTCAAATGCTACAAATATTGATTTTTGAGGTTAAGCCTTGTTTGATTGGTTTAAAAGCACGTTTTGAGCTTTGGAGATTTATTACAAAGTTGGTGAATACATGTATGTGTAGTTTTCATAAATATGTGTTTTGAAAACTAGAGAAAACTATGTGAATGTTGCAAAAATATAGATTTTGGTGATATGAGCTAACCCTTGGGGTTGAGCATGAATTTTTAAAATGTGGGTTGAATTGAGGATAGTTTCATACAAAAATATTAAATTTATCTCTATGAATTTGGATGTATTAGCTTTGTGCCTTTAATTTGATTAATAGTTGAGTTGTGTGCCTTTGATAATTTTGTGAATGTACCGTAACAACATGGTGAACGTGAGCCTCAATTGCTACTAGATGAAAGTTCAAAAATTTGAACAAATAGATACTTCGCTTCTTTAGGTTATTCCTCGTAAATGAAGTGGTTGCCCCAATGGAAGGCGTGTATTGTTGTGGCAAGGTATAGAACTTGTCATTGTCTAGTGGGCCATTAAATTTTCCAAACCTAGGTCAATGGACGAGAGTCTATACTTACTACCATTATTCCCGATGCGACAATGTCGATACGTGTGAATCATTGTGGTTGTGTTACTTGTTTTGTTTGAAAACCATGTGGAGAATAAAAAAAAATGATTCTTGAGGTGTTTTCAAATTATGTATCATTGTGGCATTATATGAACATAGTGGTTTGAAAGAAAGTCATTTTAAAAAAGGGTATGAGTGGGTGAGTTGTTCATATAACTAGTAGTTACATGTCATGCTTTTTATGCATGCTAATCTACTTCTATTGGGTTTTGGCTCAGTTTGTTGCATTTAAACAATTTCAGGTGATCCAAATGATTTGGCTTAGTATGGTGTAGTTCAAAGAATGGTGGTTGATTAGAAAACTCATAATTTTCTCATTTTGGTTGCATGAACTATGTAATTTTTATTCCGTTTTATTTGTATGTGAAAGAAGTTGTTTTGTAAGCCTCAAGGCTATGGTTTCGATGCAGTATGCTTGTATGTATGATAGGAACCTTGGAATGATTGAACTTAATGTTCTATAGTTGAAAATGGATTTTGGGTTGGGTGATCTCAATGTTTTATGATGATTTTTGGTTGGTTTATCGTTTAAATTCAACTTGTGTGTCTCGATGAAGGTTTTGAATCTATTTTTAACACCTCTAAAGGTTGTTTCTTTTTGCCTAAAACATGTTGGAAAAGAGTACAATATTTTCTAAGTGTCAGATTCCATGGTTTCGCTTTGACAATCTGTCCAGGGCCAGACCAATCAATAAATCAATCTATCGATCTATCGATTTGTCTTTTGTATGCCTCGGTTCTTTGACAGGCGTGTGAGAACTGTGAACTATCAAAGACCGATCGATCAGTCTTTTAACAGATCGATCGGTCACGGTATGTTTGGAAAAATTTTGTGTTTTGTTTTAAAAGCTTGGCTCTCAAGACCTAGACCTCATTCTTTTGGGTTACTCTTTTACTGAAAATAAACCCTCGATTGTGCGTCTCTTAAAGGCTTTGAACTCGTTATCTATCTATATTTTAAATCATTCTAATTCGGGTAGTTTTGGTGGGTTTTGGTTTTGCAAAACAATTTTTCTTAGGTGGTCCTCATGGTCCTGGTTTTGGAGCGTGGCAGATGGTATCAGAACTCTAAGTTCGAATACTTAAGAGCCGTGGAAAAAATTGCATTACCTTGTGAGGATAGTTGCTTGTGCTTGATTGCATGTATTTAAATGTTTTAAATAACATGAGAATGTTGTGTATACGTGAGCATAGAGGTTGGACTTTAGAATCGATTGGTCTTGCCTTCGAGTATTTGGATTAACAAATTTAGAAGTCAAGTTAGAAATACGTTTAGTCGACGTACTTTCTAATAAAGAATCTAAGTAAGTTACCCAAATTGACTCGTCACTCTTATCGGTGCCCCCTCAGTACATGAAATTTGTTTAATATGATCTTAAATGGCTAAGTGATAACATGACTATGTGATATGTGTTAGTAATGACATGGGGAACCGAATCTTATGTTGCTATGTTTCGTGTTTTCCTTCATATAGAAGTTATGTCAGCGCAAAGAGGACGAGGACGTTGTCGAGACTGTGGCCGTGGTTTAGACTAAGAGGATGTGCCAATCCCCGATGCTGGGGATGCTAATGTTTTATAAGGACCATTCGATGGGGTAGATCTATTTTTTGAGATAATGTGTTCTATCTGTTAGTTAACTGAGGCCGCTTGGGGAGGGGCGAGAGTACCTGAGCCGAGGGAAACCATTGCGATGCAAGAGTTTCGACGTCTTGACCCTCCTACTTTTGTTGGGGATCCTGATCCCAAAGTGACCACAAAATGGCCAGAGCTCGTGACCAGGATCTTAGAAACATTGTAAATACTCGAGGATGACTTGAGGGTTGCGTTTGCCGCATTCTAGCAGAGGAGTGAGGCCCATGAGTGGTGGAAATTTGCTAGAACTACTGTGGAGAATACGTGGGTAGCTTTTACGAAGGTGTTTCTAGAGAAATACTTTCCCGAGTCTTCTAGAGACATCTATAGAGAGGATTTTTTTTCACTCAACTAGGGGATGATGAGCGTTTTCCTATACGAGGCCAGATTTACCAGTTTAGCTCGCTTTGCAAAGGAATTCGTGGGCACAAATAAACTACATTCAAAGAGGTTTGAAAGGGGCTTGAGACCCGCGATCAGGGAAAGGGTGGCTGGATTAAGGCTACGAGTTTTTACTGAATTAGTGGAATCTGCAATCACTATTGAGAATACTTTGAATGAGATCCGTAAGGCTAGAGAGGCAAGAGCACCTCAAGAAGGGATGAGTGCACAGTTAGATAGACGCCGCAGCGAAAGACAGAGAGTTTTGTGTCCCATTTCTTATACATATCAGCAGTTTTTAGCACCGACACCCTCGGTAACTTCATTAGGACGGAGGGAGCTCATTTGTTATCAGTGCAGACAGCCAGAACATCATGCGGTGGATTACCCTTTGAGGGGACAACTTTAGAGTTCGATACATATTCAATCCTGAGGGAGAGGGCCACCAGTATGCTTTGAATGTGGCTAGTCGAAGCATTTTCTCAGGAACTGCCCTTAGAGAGAGAATACACAGAGCACGACAGGTGCGCCACTTGCCCAGCCTATGCAGGGACGATATACTTACCAACAGCAGCCGATAGTTTAGACTTCTAAGGCGGCAGAAGGGGGTACTCCAACCCAGTCAATGCGCCAGCCTACTACCTAGAGCTGTGGTGGACAAACTAGGGGACCGCAGCGGCGGGTGTTTGCCCTCACTGATCTGAGCTCTTCGAAGGCATTGGTTGTGTATGACGCTTCAATGACTACTTCAGTCATCAGAGGTACTCTCTTAGTGTACCATTCATGGGTCAATGTTCTTATCGACACGGGAGCATTGTATTCTTTTATCTCATCTGCTTTCGCATCCGCTTTGGGACTAGAGATAGATACGTTGGGTAGCACGTTGTGTGTGGAGACCTCGGTCAGTAGGAACGTAGTGTTGTGATGAGTTTGTAGATTCTATGAGTTAGAGGTTGTCGACCGCCGTTTAGAGTTTGATTTCATCACTCTCGATATAACCACATTTGATATCATTATAGGGATGAATTGGCTAACCATCTATCGTGCCTATATCGATTGTGATCGACGGAATGTATCGATTTGTATACCTAAGGATGATTACTTTTGTTTCGTGGGTGATTGGGACGACGATTTCGTGCCCATGCCCATCACATTCCCAAGTTATAAGGATTTCCTAAAATCAATTACTCGTCACATTCCCAAGTTATACACCCAAACTCATAATTCATTGAACTCATCCCCAATGACATCATAATCTTCAATTTTCACAAAAACTCAACACATAACAATATGTACCACTCTAATTCACTCGATTAAACCTTTAATTTCTCATTCTATTCTAATTACATATCAAACCCAAATCTCATCTTTTTTCCCATAACTAAGATTTTTAAAATTTAATTAAGATTCAACATAAATCAACACCTCACTTCTTATAACTCATATGATTTTTTAAAATATCTCCCAACTCCATACCACTTTCCAGTTCCATAGATCTAAGGTTTTCAAAAATAAAAGGGGTTTCATTCCATTTTTCATAAGAGAAATTAATCACATATCTAAACAATTTATTTAACATTAGTCAAAATTCTATCTTTTGAGTTAAAAATCTAAAATTTTAACTGAACTCGACATTTGCGGGAGGACTCGAATTTGTCAAATCAAAATTTCACTCGGTTGGAAACATTGCTCTCGTTGAATAGATCAATTCTTTGTCTCTAAAGCGATGCCAAAATCCAAGCCGAAAGCAACAAAAATGAAGAAAAAAGGCCTAGGTTTGGTTCTTCTCCATGGATGGAGCTTGGAAAGAGAAGAGGAATGTGAGAGAGAGAGAGAGAGAGAGAGATAGATACGTGAGAGTAAGGGAGAAGAGGAAGAGTTGAGTGTTCCTAAGCAACCCAAGGGTGGTGGGGCCCACCCTCTACCTATGTGCACAAAATCTAAAAAGATTAAGTTAGCTTTTTAATCTTGTGATGTATTTTTAACACATATACATACATCAATAGCATTAAAAATTAATATTTTTTAAGTTCTCATTAACTCAAAATTAATTTTCAAAAATTATCAAAATTTAAAAATAATTTCTTTATAATTTTCGTGTCTCCACGCACACTGGCAAATCCATCAAAAACTCAAACGTGAATTACAGAACCCACTAGTTCCTACTCATATATTAATCCACATATGTTTAGAATTTATAATTAATCAAGGTTAATTAATACACACATCGTATTATTTATTAAATTGAAAAAGAATCGAGTCTCACATACCCCATACAGGGCTTGGAGATAAGTGGGCAATCTGATATGACAAAAAAAACATACAGAGAGATATGAAAGCATGATACCATTGTTAAGTCATTATCAGGTACTAACAGCTGGAATGAGCGCAAAGAAATGACAGCTCAACCTACTCGGGTTGGATTAGGTCAGACCCTATAGGCGAATCAAATATATCATTCCTTATAAATAGCCAACAAACCAACAGATAAAGGTATGCATTCTCTCCCAATAGCAAAAACTCTGCCAAATTATTTACTCACCTTTCTCTCTCCAAAACAAGCTATAATCCGATCGTTGGTGGGCCACCGGTGTAGATGCTGGCTGGGCATCTCACTCCTTTCTTGTGTAGACATATATACGTGGATGACATCTTAGACCAGACTAGCCAGCGTAGACGGGACACGTAGATCCCAATTTTAATCCTCTACATTATGGTTAGTTAAATGTGAGAAAAAATCCGTTAATTAGACATTTGGGTGGTAAATAGTCGTGATGCTATGTTTTTATATGTTGAAGATTATTATAAAATTAAAAAATTAGGAGTTAACATTACAAAGTTGTTATTAGAAAAAATGAATGTCAATTAATCTTATACAGCTCAATCTGCAGAAGATTAATTTCGATTGAATTTTTGTATTTAAATTAAAATTTAAAAAAAACATGTAATTTTTAAAATAAAATTTTAATTTTTGTCAATGCCAGACAAAGAATTCTGTGATCAGAAAAAAAATTTAATAAGTTTTATATCAAGTATTAGAATGAAGTCCTATGTTCGATTAAGTAAAACATAAAATATAATACGAGGCATACCTGACATTATTTTTTTGACTTTTTGAATTGTCAGTTTAAATTCTAACAATAATACTACAATGATTGGTTATATTATGGTAACTATATTTAAGTGCCACGTGATGTTATAAATAATTTATGTATGGTACTTAAATTATAAGTAATGAGCTCAAAAAATAATATAAACATCATACCTCGTATATTATCCAAAATGTGTTCACATGATCGTTGTAGCATTAGTCGAACAAACTGTATGTGCCTATAAATAAGGCAGCCTCCTCTGTACTCCCCCACCTCTCATTACTCAACTCAGCCCACCACAAGAAGTGATGGAGCTCTTCTACGCCTCGGTTCTTAGCTTCTTCGTTCTCTCCGTCACCCTCTCCCTCCACTTCATCTTCTTCTACAGGCAAAAAGCTGCCGCCGCCGCCGCAGCCAACCTCCCACCCGGCAACGACGGATTCCCCATTGTCGGCGAGAGCTTCGAGTTCTTCTCCACCGGCTGGAAGGGCCACCCGGAAAAGTTCATATTCGATCGGATTTCCAAGTACTCCTCCGACGTCTTC
Source organism: Heliamphora exappendiculata (assembly GCA_034768845.1). Lineage (NCBI taxonomy): Eukaryota > Viridiplantae > Streptophyta > Magnoliopsida > Ericales > Sarraceniaceae > Heliamphora > Heliamphora exappendiculata. Next base: position 9,986 of record JAOTRH010007150.1, read on the forward strand.
CGAACCAATCTTCTTGGTTCACCGGCCATCGTCTTCTGCGGAGCCGCCGGCAACAAATTCCTCTTCTCGAACGAGAACAAGCTCGTCCAGGCATGGTGGCCCAGCTCCGTCGACAAAATCTTCCCTTCCACCACCCAAACTTCCACCAAAGAGGAATCCATCAAAATGAGAAAAATGCTCCCGAACTTTCTGAAACCGGAGGCGCTGCACCGGTATATCGGCATAATGGACACCATCGCGCAGCGCCACTTCGCTTCCGACTGGGACAACAAGGACCGAGTGGTTGTTTTCCCGCTCACCAAGCGCTTCACATTCTGGCTCGCCTGCCGCCTGTTTCTCAGCGTTGAAGAGCCCACCCACGTCGCGAAGTTCGCCGACCCGTTCGGGGTCTTGGCCGCTGGGGTCTTGTCGATTCCTATCGACTTGCCGGGAACGGCGTTCAACCGCGCCATCAAGGCGGCGAACTTCATACGGAAGGAGCTGGTGGCGATTATCAGGCGGAGGAAGGTGGATTTGGCGGAGGGAAAGGCGTCGCCGACGCAGGATATATTGTCACACATGCTGTTGACAAGCGACGAGGATGGGAAGTTGATGGAGGAGTGGGATGTTGCAGATAAGATAATGGCGCTGTTGATCGGCGGTCATGACACCGCAAGCTCAGCTTGTGCTTCCATCGTTAAGTATCTTGCTCAGTTGCCTGAGGTCTACCAGGGAGTTTACAATGGTAATTCTTACAATACAATACAATGTCAACGTATCGAAAACTCAAATTATGAAAATAAAGTTGATTTTGTTTTAAACTTTTTTATAAACAGAGCAAATGGAAATTGCAAAATCAAAAGGTGAAGGGGAGTCAGGAGAGTTGCTGAATTGGGAAGACATTAAGAAGATGAAGTACTCATGGAACGTCGCATGTGAAGTCATGAGACTTGCGCCGCCTGTCCAAGGTACTTTCAGAGAAGCCATCAACGATTTCGCCTACAACGGTTTCTCAATTCCCAAGGGTTGGAAGGTAATTAAATTATTTTCTTTCCAAAATTACTTTTTCTTTTTATAATTTATTCATATTGTAAATTAAATAATACATTAATTTAATTATTATTTATAATATGGACTACATTTTAAATAAATTTTAACTATTTTATTTAAAATATAAATAATTTTATGAATATTTTTTATGAGTATTTAGTAGTACCCTTCTGTTTAATTATGACAATATTTTTTATTGACAGACATTTTAAATTATTTTGTTCGTATTTTGTCAATTATTTTTGAATAATTAATTTGTAAAAAAAATTATTTATAAAAAAATAAAAAAATATATCAAAACTAACTTCTTTTCATTTGGTAAGTTATTTCTTATTGATAATTAGCGAAAACAAAACGTAAACTTTCATTTTGGCATAACTTAAACTATTTTGTTTTTGCGTAAATTTTTATTTTTTCATAACTTAAACAAAACGTAAACTACATTTTAAATAAATTTTAACTATTTTATTAAAAATATAAATAATTTTATGAATAACTTTTATGAATATTTAATAGTACTTTTTTATTCAACCGTGACTATATTTTTTATTAACATGCATTTTAAACTATTTCATTCGTATTTTGTCAATTATTTTTGGATAATTAATTTGTAAAAAAAATTATTTATAAAAAAGTAAAAAAGTATATCAAAACTAACTTCTTTTCATTTGGTAAGTTATTTCTTATTGGTAATTAGCAAAAACAAAACGTAAACTTTCATTTTTGCATAAAAACAAAACTTAAACTTTCATTTTTGCATAACTTAAACTATTTTGTTTTTGCGTAAACTTTCATTTTTTCATAACTTAAACAAAACGTAAACTACATTTTAAATAAATTTTAATTATTTTATTAAAAATATAAATAATTTTATGAATAATTTTTATGAGTATTTAGTAGTACTCTTTTATTCAACTATGACTACATTTTTTATTGACATGCACTTTAAACTATTTCGTTCTTATTTTGTCAATTGTTTTTGGAGAATTAATTTGTAAGAAAAATTATTAATAGAAAAGTAAAAAAAATATCAAAACTAATTTCTTTTCATTTGGTAAGTTATTTCTGATTGGTAATTAGCTAAAAACAAAACTGTAAACTTTCATTTTTGCATAACTTGAACATTTAAACTTGAAATTATTTTAATATAAACTTTCATTTTTGCATAAAAAACTAGCATAAAAAACGTCCTTTCAACACTTTGAGATTATTTTCCCATTTGCTGGCAACACAACCAACGCATAACTCTTACCCACAAAATCACCAATAGATAATGGCCCGCTTGAATAAATGGCTTATTTATTTATTTACCTATTATAAAATAAATATAAATAAAAATAAGTAAGTTTGTTTGGCTAGTTTACTTTTAAGTAGCTTATTTTTTTATTTTTTTATTTACTTATTTTGGTTTTTTAATTTTTTTAAACTTATTTTGACTTTTTTACTTATTAACTTAAATTTTACTTATTTGGCAAATCAAATAAAGTTGCTTATTTGATTTTTTATAAGCCAAATAAGCTAATAAATTATTTATCTAAACGAGACTAATGTATATGGATAAAATTTATTCACAATGTGGGCCACATCATATGAATTTTAAATTTGACCCATACAAATTACTTTATGGATAATGTTATAGATAAAAATGATGGGTCCATTGCCTTTTTGTATTTCTATTTTAAAAAAATCATCAAATGTGTCTTTTTAAGTGCTTGAAAAAATTTAGTTCAATATTAACCTTGTTTTTTTTTTTTCTTTCGTTTTATGTTAAAATTAATGCATGAAGATATATTGGAGTACAAATACCACACACAAAAACCCTGAATTCTTTTCGGAGCCACAAAAGTTTAACCCGTCAAGATTTGACGGGTTGGGACCTGCGCCTTACACATTCGTACCGTTTGGAGGCGGACCGAGGATGTGCCCAGGAAAAGAGTACGCCCGGTTAGAGATTTTGGTGTTCATGCACCACCTTGTGAGGAGATTTCGTTGGGAGATGATGTTTCCGGCTGAGAAGATTATCGTCAATCCCATGTCCACTCCTGAAAAGGGTCTTCCAATCCGTCTCTACCCTCACCGCCACGCTTAATTCTTATTCACATATCCACCATATTTCATTCTTAAATCTATTCTCATCAAACTGCTTAATTTGTGCCTTCATTAATTGTGAATTGTATAAGCTATACCATTCATAATTAATAATAGTTATCTAAAAATTTACTCATATTTCAAAATTAATGGTTCAAAATCAATTGAAATGTGGCTCACAAAACACAATTAAATTTGAATCATTCTTTTTGAAATCGGAGTAAAATTATGTGTAACTTTTACGAGTATAAATTAAATTGTATTTACGGTAATTATAATAATAAACATATAGAGTATATATATATATATATATATTAAAGTGTGTGGAATTTGAAGGGCATGAGTAGGGTAAGAGATTACTTGTCTCAAAAATTCTATATCCTTCTCTCCCAATGTAATAAAAATGGGTGGGCATATCTCAAAGAGTTTTTATATGATCAAATGATCTTCAATACGATGGGATGTATAAGTTGAATTCCAGAGTTCCATGTAAAAATATATCATTGTTCGTTTTGTGAAGTAATTAGTTTGAGCATAAGATTGCTGTGTGAATTCCTTGGGTATATTAATTATTATTATTAATGGCTGGCTTCCTAGTTTAAAGCTGAGCTTTCAAATCAATTTGTTTTAACTTCTTTTTTTTTTTCGTCTCCGTTATGGCATAAATGAATACATTTAAACACTGATTTCAAATAAATGTGATGTGATTTACCAAAAATTAATATTACATCTACAAGTTGTCACGATTTTATTATGAGAAAAGACAATACAATATAAGGATACAAAATCTTAATAGAATAATTGAATAATATTACCCAAAAGCGAGGTAGACACAAGAATAGATATCCAAAGCACTCTCACATGCTAGGATTTAATATACCAAAGGGGAGTGTAATATCATATTCTCCCTTCTTAAAATATATTTTTACTCTTTAATTATGTACACTAAAATTGCTTCTCAACAGATATTCACAATACTTGTTGTAAAGTGGTCTGGGTTGATAAACCAAGAGTTTCTTTTCGTATATATTTAGCAAATGACTCACAAAGAGTAGGTTAGCTCACCCTTAGGATTCTCCCAAATCAAATTGTTCAATAAGATCACCACACTAACGAACCAAAATAAAAAGAAACCCCAAAACTCCTATCAGTCAATCCAACAAACACAAAATTAAATTTGAAATCAAACCTTGAGTTGTCGTTTACTTTTGATTTGATATCGGTATCGAGCTCTCCCCGAAGAATAGAACATTATCTCCCCTATGCTGTCTAATGAAACCCTAGGTTTTCCCCCATTTTACCATACCCCATGCATCCATGTTTATTACCAGCTTTGAGATGTGGATTTGTCAACTTGAATCATATTTTCAACTTCTCCTCAGCGCCTCCAACGAGAAATCTAAGAAGTCAGATTCCGAAGCATTGGTGGTGAAGCTCACAGCTCACCACAAGAACTTCTACAAAGCCAAATGGGTTGCCGTTCACGAGAGCGTTCTCACATTCTTCGTCCTCGTCTGGTTGAGCCCACTGGAAAATGCTTACCACTGAATCTCATATCCATTTTTTGGCAGAAACGAATGGATTAGATATGATACCCAAAGCACTCTCATATCGTAGGATTTAATATAACGAAGGGGAGTGGAATAGCATATCTTAACTTCTTGAAATACATTTTTATTCTTCAACTATGTACAATGAAATGGCTCCTCTACAGATATTCACAATACTTATTGTAAAGTTATTGGGTTGATAAAGCAGGAGTTCTTTTTCGAGTATGTAAAGTAAAGGACTCACAAAAAGTAGATTACTTCACTTTTAAAATTCTCCCAAATCAAATTGTTCAATAAGAGACCCATATGAACGAACCAAAAAAAGGAAACCTCAAAACCCCCATATCAATCAATCCAACCGACACAAAATCAAATATGAAATCAAACCTTGAGGTGCCATTTACTTTTGATTTGGTATCGATATCGAGCTCTCCCCAAAAATCAGAACATTATCTCTCATGTGTTTTCTAATGAAACCCTAGCTTTTCCCCCATTTTGCCATCTCCCATGAGTCAGGTTTATTGCAAACTTTGAGATGCGGGTTTGTCAACTTGAATGATATTTTCAACTCCTCCTCAACGCCTCTAGCAAGAAATCTAAGAAGTCATAAACCACAGCATTGGTGGTGAAGCTCATAGTTCACCTCAAGGACTTCTACAAAGCCAAATGAGCTGTCGCTCGTGAGAACGTTCTAACGTTCTTTGTCCCCGTCCGATTGAGCCCAATGAAAAATCTTACCTTTGGATCTCATATCCATTGTTTGGTCTAAACAAATGGATTGGATATGATATCCAAAGCACTTTCATATCCTAGGATTTAATATACCAACGGGGAGTGGAATAGCATATCCTTTCTTCTTAAGATATATTTTTACTCTTTAACCGTGTACATTGAAATTGCTCCTCAACATATATTCACAATACTTCTCATAGAGTGATCTAGGTTGATAAATCAGAAGTTTCTTTTCGTGTATATTTAATAGAGGACTCACAAAAAGTAAATTACTTCACCCTTAGAATTTTTCCAAATCAGGCTATTCAATAAGCGACCCACACTAACGAAACAAAAAAGAAAACCTCAAAAACTCATATTAATCAATCCAACAGACATAAAATCAGATATAAAATCAAACCTTGAGATGCTGTTTAGTTTTGATTTGGTATCGACATTGAGCTCTCCCCAAAGATCGTAACATTATTTTCATGATCTGTCTGATGTTACCCTAGTTTTTTTGCCATTTTACCATCTCTCATGCGTCTCATGTTTATTGCAAGCTCTAAGATGCCAATTTGTCAACTTAAATCATATCTTCAACTCTTCCTTAGCACCTCCAATGGAAAATCTAAAAAGTCAGATTCCAAAGCATTAGTGGCAAGCTCATAGCTCACCGCAAGGACTTCTACATAGCCAAATGGGCTACAGCTCGTGAGGACGTTCTTGCATTCTTCGTCTCTATCTAGTTAAGCCCATTGGAAAATACTTACCTTTGGATCTCATATCTATTGTTTGGCATAAACAAATGGATTGGATACGATATCCAAAGCATTCTCATATCCTTAGATTTAATATACCAATGGGGTGGAATAGCATATTCTCCCTTCGTAAAATATATTTTTACTCTTCAATTGTGTACGCCGAAATTGCACCTCAATAGATATTGACAATACTTGTTGCAGAGTGATCTGGGTTGATAAATCTAGTGTTCTTTTTCGTATATATTTAGTAGAGGACTAACAAATAGTAGATTAGTTCACCCATATGATTACCCCAAATCAGACTTTTCAATTAGAGACCCACACTAACGAAGCAAAAAGAGAAAACTTTAAAACCCCACGTATATAAATCCAATAGACACAAAATTAAATTTGAAATCAAACCTTTAGGTGACGTTTCTTTTGATTTGCTATTGGTATCGAGCTCTCCCCGAAGATCAAAACATTATCTCTCATGTGCTGTCTGATGAAACCCTATCTTTTTCCCCATTTTACCATCTTCCCTGCATCAAGTTTATTGTGAGCTTTGAGATGTGGGTTTGCCAACTTGAATCATATTTTCAACTCCTCTGTAACGCCTCGAACAAGAAATCTAAGAAGTCGGATTCTGAAGCATTGGTGGCAAAGCTCACAACTTACCATAAGGACTTCTACAAAGCCAAATGGGCTACCGTTCACAAGGATGTTCTCGCACTCTCTGTCCCTGTCTAGTTGAGCCCACTAAAAAATGCTTACTACTAGATCTCATATCCATTGTTTGGTAGAAAATAAATGGATTGGATATGATATCCGAAGCACTCTCATATCCTAAGATTTAATATACCAAGGGGTAGCGTAATAGCATATCCTCCCTTCTTAAATTATATTTTTACTCTTTAATTGTGTACTTCGAAATTGCTCATCAATAGATATTCACAATACTTGTTGTAGAGTAATCTGGGTTGATAAATCAAGAGTTTTTTTTCGTGTATATTTAGTAGAGAACTCACAAAGAGTAGATTACTTCACCCTTAGGACTCCCCCAAATCAGACTGTTCAACAAAAAAGCCACACTAACGAACTAATAAAAGGAAACCCCAAAACCCCATATCAATTAATCCATCAGATACAAAATCAAATATGAATATCAGTATCGAGCTCTCCTCGAAGATCAAAACATTATCTCCCATGTGCTATCTGATGAAACCATAATATTTCCCCCATTTTACCATCTCCCATGCATCATGTTTATTGCGAGCTTTGAGATATGGGCTTGTCAACTAGAATCATATCTTCAACTCCTCATCTACGCCTCCAACAAGAAATTTAAGAAGTTAGATTCTGAATTATTGGTGGCGAGGCTCACAGCTTACCACAATGACTTTTACAAAGCCAAATGGACTGCCGATCACAAGGACGTTCTCGCATTCTTTGTCCCCATCTGATTGAGCCAACTGGAAAATGCTTACCTCTGGATCTCATATCTATTGTTTGGCAAAAACAAATGGAATGGATATGATATCCAAAGCACTCTCATATCCTAGGATTTAATATACCAATGGACAGTGGAATAGCATATCCTCCTTTCTTAAAATATATTTTTACTCTTCAACTATGTACACTGAAATTGCTCTCTTTTTAATATACTATGGAGGAGTGTGCATATATGTATGTGATGTGTGTGGATAGTCATCGAGCCCTAAAATTACTCTTTAATTTTGTTTAATTTTTTCTCTCCCATTTTTTGCATTATTTCAGTTATTATGTGACTTATTTCAAAAAAAAATTATAATATTTAGTTAGTATACCGGCCTAGAAGGTTGCTAGTTCATGAAAATGAAAATAATATTATTTGCATTTAGAAAAACACTAGGACTAGTAAAGAATAAGATAAGTATTGATAAATTTTACCAAATGTATAATTGAAAAATATTTATTTTAATCACCTATTTCCATATCAATATCAACAAAAAAAAAATGATATATATATATATATATATATATATATATAACTAAGAATTATATATCCGAACTTATATCTATTGAATTTTATATCCATCTCAATATCCGAAGGTATTCTATATCCACCAACTTTTCTCTGATTAATTATGAACTAAGTCTCATAAAAAAAACTCATTAAAACCTATAGCACCTCTAGAACGATCCGGGTCATAGATCAAACCACCAAAAAAATAATCAAACTCCACGCACTTAACAGTCTCGATCGACCTTTACTTTCTAAATCTTGATCGACCTTTCCTTTCTAAATCTGAGCATAAAATACCAATTTTTAGGCTTGAATCGAAAGAATAAATATTTAATCAATTATTCAAGCTTAGACAAAATCAACGGGCACATAAATATATTAAACGTTTTCTGTCAGCATCATAAGAGGTGTCCTAAGTTTAATTAAACTTTTGAGAAGTATATCAACTTACCGCCACCTAGCTATGACCCCATCCTTATTATTTGTTCTCATGGTATATTTTCTTCCCTTAGATTGAGAACCTCATTTGAACCACATATCATAAATAAAAAGGATATCACATTTAATTCAATAAATGCTAAAATCATTTTAAAGAGTGATATCCAGAACATATTATCATTAGCAACATAACATTTTCAAACATAATTCAATTATATTAATTAATCTTGGATAAAATAATTTATAAAAAGAAAGTAATCAAGACATATGCGCCTCACCCTGTCTATTTTCAGGCCAAATCATACTATAAGTAATGTGTATTTTTAATTCGAACTCGAACCCAAACAAAACACATAAGCTAAATATTATTTTATATAAATAGCATAAAAGTCAAAAAGATATATATTAAAAGTGTAGTGTAGGTTTTAGGTTGAGTTGGTTTCATATCATAAACTCAAAAGGGTCATTTTACCACATAGTTGTTAGATTCAGGTTTTGCGGTTCTCCCTAGTTTTCTTTTTTCACATTCAACTCTAATTTTTAGGTCAAAATGATGATTAGAACCTGTTTGGGTGGATTTTGGGGTCATATTTGGAAAATATGAATAGGTAAGACGTCGTTCATGAAAATTTTTTGATTACTAGGGTTTAGGTCCTCCCTCCCCAATATATTTAATTTCTTGAGGTTGTTTATTATGATGTCTGACGACGGTCTTTATGCTTGAAGAGGATGAAACTGATGCTGAAGAGTTTGAAACCAATGAAAATATAAGTCATGCCCACAACATTGATACTCTTTTCACCAGAAATGTTGATGGAATTTCATCAAGTCAGTTACCTTGGCAAAAGCTAGCTACTCTCAATTGGCAATATGTAAAAATGCTTTCACAGCCATCTTTTTCTTAAAAGAAAGCTAAAATGAAACATTTGAAAGCTCCACTTCAATCCTTAAAAGCCCAAAATCAAAGACCAAAAATATGTCGGAAGCTTTGATCTTTTTAGCCCATTGCCAAAGTCCTTCCTATTTCCCACCTCTTCCAAGCATGTCCAAGCCGGCCATTACAAACTTTCCATTCCTTTGATACTAATAAACTGTTTCAGGGTGCTGCTTTTCTCCCAACACCAGTTTTAAAAACAGTACCAAAAAGAAGACCTACTTCCTCTTTAACTATTTCAAAAACTCCTGTTACTTCAAAAACTCTGTACTTTCATGTTCTACAGGAATCTTCAAATATCCAATGTCCACTTTGCTCTAGGCTATGATCGATGTGTCTTTATCTACTTATGCTATAACTGATTTTGAAAAATCACATACTTATATAGAATTCAATTCAGAAATTGAGTTCGATCCTCTAGAGCCCTTTTTACTCTACATGGTCACGCCACACATAGACCATTCTCACCAAATTGACCCATTTGTGGAAGAAGTTGATGGTAATGCACCATAAAAATGCACTCTACCCTTGAATATTCCTCACTCTCTAGATTTCCAAATTCCTCTTATTAAGGACTTTCAGTCACGGTTCCACCATATCAATGGCAAGATAAAATCTATGTAATGCATGCATGGTATAGTTCTAAACTGTGCTGCTCTCACCATAGTATTGACAAAATTTGTGGCAAAATTTCGTGGAGGACTCAAACAGTGGTGGTTTGCTTTGAGTGATTACTGCGAGTTACAGGCAATTTGCTCATTATTGATGTATATTTAGGTGTCATTTATTTGGAATTTTTTGGTGAACATGAACATTATACCATTCTTGCAGAGTACCTCAACATGAAGTGTCATTTCTTCAAGACAAAAGATCTTGAGCGCCACTATGATCACGTGTCGAAACAATTTTATCTTCCCAATGGTATTGATGATGTCAATCTCCAGCAGACTTTTCTTAATTCCCTTCGTGAACTATTGGGACAAGCAATTCTCAAACTTTTTCAAGTTAAGAATCTTCCTGTGTCCAATACTTCTCTCAATGAGTTGTACAAAGCCTTTCTGGTTGCCCTAGACAAATTGGGCAACCATCAGAAAAAATTTTAAACAACTTAGAGCAAGGAAAAATTCTTAGCAAAGCTTATGACTGTCCTAACCTAAAGATTAAATGCAAAAATTTTATAAAAAAATGGCACTATCATCCTTCTAAAAAGTCCTCCCACTTCAGACATGGATGTTGTAAATCCCCCGGATCTTTCCCTCATCAAAAGAAATGGAAGTATTTCAAAAAGAAAAAATACAGACGAGAAAATCTAACCATATCTACAAGTAAAAGGGTCATTATGCAAAAAAGAATGTTAGGGCAAGCTTTTCGGGATAGTTTTTACAGCTTTCTCTACTAATTTTAACAATAATTTATAATTTTTTTTAAATAAGCACAACTTTTGTTATAAGTTATAATTATTTTTTTTATATTTAAATTATAAATTAACATATTTACTAAACACTCATAATTTCTACTGTAAACTACAATTTATAAATTATTAATTTCAATAATGTCAAATACACACAAAGTAGTGTCCTCAAAGACAAACTCGGGACAAAATGATTAAAACTCTATCCCAAATTGAAGTCCTTAATGTGCCAAATTGAATCTCTCTTTTCCATCAAAGATGAATCTTTCCAGATACTATTCTTTCCATGGCAATTAAAGAATTAGAGGAAGAACACCATTCCTACTCAAATATATCTTGCCATCTCAATTAAAGAATTACATGAAGAACACCATTCCTCCTCAGATACTGAAATCTCTAATGATCCTCTCCCAGATCTCTAGTACTTTGAAATTCATATTTTTGATTCCATCAATCTTACTCAGCCTGCACCTTTGGCCAAAGTTCATATTTCTCTTGGAAATGTGAGAAACTTATCTCTATTATTGCCTTCTTCAACACAGGTATCGTCGCTTCTATTATTAATCCTTTCAATCTTCCTTTTTTCCACTGTGCTCGAGCATTTCACACTGCTAATGGTACAACCTTTGTCATCACTGTGTTTAGTAACCGCGTTAAAATCCAGTTGTTCTCTAGTTATACCATTAAATATTAGGTTTATGGTTCTGATATTCTTGGCAAAAACTTGATAAGAATTTCGAACTCATTCTATCCTCAGCATTAGTTTATATCGATGATATTCTCTTATGTTCTCCTAATATTCCATATTGGCAATGTGAATATCGTAAAACCTTTTATTCTTACCCCTTTGTTATTTTCAATTCTATGAAATATTTTATTAATGAACATGATGGCGGCCTATCCAGTACCATAAACTTTAATTATGCATTACCAATTCCATTTATCCATCTCATATTCTCATTGCTCTCTTGAGTAAAGATACTGATGAAGTTTACCCTCCAACATACATTTAAGTAATCAGAGATAGCTTTTGTTGTTATCTATGATAACTATTCAGATGATCCTACTGATAGAGATTACCCTCACTATTATGTTAATCGGGTTCGATATCTTTACTGTCAGGCAGCTCATTCTCTTGGTTCTTGCAGTGATACCTCCTCTAAAGAGTTGCCTAGTGGAACCATGGTAGATAAAAAAGAATGAAGTAGGAGTGTCATCTTATATGTGCCATAGTGATATTTTCATTTAAATAAAATAGAAGTTTCATGTCATTAAGGAGTCCTCCTTGGTTAAAGAGGGATCTACTTTCTACGATAAAAATGTTAATAGAATAACAATAAACTCAATAAATGCGTTAACCTCAATAGGGCACGCAACCATTTTATTTATAGAACAACGAGACCACACAATAAGATATGATGCACCCAACAACACCGGATGATAATAATAATAATAATAATAATAATAATAAAGTTATAATCATAATAAAACTAGCACCTCCTTCAAGCTGGCGCATATATATCTAACATGCCTACCTTGTTACATATGTATCGAACCCGAGAACATGGAACAAACTTGATAAAGATATTCGCCAACTGCTCTCCAGTACGAACCGCACCGAGCACGATCACATCATTTTGATACCCATGCCGAATAAAATGGCAGTCCACCTCGATATGTTTAGTACGCTCGTGGAACACCAAATTCGTGGCAACATATACTGCAGAGTTATTATCACACCAAAACTTTGTTGAGCCATTACAGGGATCGCCCAACTCACTAAGCAATTGACGAAGCCACAAAATCTCAGATGTGGCCAAGGCCATGGCTCAGTATTCTGCTTCTGCACTTGACCTCGAAACCACATCCTGCTTCTTGCTCTTCCAATAGATAAGATTGCCACCGATAAATATAGAGAATCCAGAAGTGGACCGTCGATCAATGGGATATCCCGCCCAGTCAGCATCAAAATACCCTTCCATCATAGAATGGTCGTGATCACTAAAATGCAACCCCTTACCGAGATTACTGTGAATATAGCGTAGAATTCTAACCACGGCATTCCAATGTGGAACCCGAGGTGCCGCCATGAATTGACTCACCACACTCATAGGAAAGGCGGCTATGTCCAGTCTTGTCATTGTTGTCAGATAATTCAGCTTTCCAACCATTCTCCTATATCTATCGGGATGAGGAAAATAGCGTAGAATTCTGCAGTATAGCGTAGAATTCTAACCACGGCATTCCAATGTGGAACCCGAGGTGCCGCCATGAATTGACTCACCACACTCACAAGAAAGGCGGCTATGTCCAGTCTTATCATTGTTGTCAGATAATTCAGCTTTCCAACCATTCTCCTATATCTGTCGGGATGAAAAAAAAACTCACCTTCATCAGGGAGAAGTTTAACACTTGGGTCCATAGGTAACTCGACCCCCTTTGCATGCAACATCCCTGCGTCAGCAAGAATATCCAGTACATACTTTCTCTATGAGATAAAGATACCCTTCTTATCTCGTGCCACCTCGACTCCAAGAAAGTATTTCAATTCTCTTAAGTCTTTAGTTTGAAACTGAAATTTCAAAAATTGCTTCAACGCAGAATTGCTCACTGCATCATCACCGGTAATAACAATATCATCAACGTAAACAATCAATAGAATACAACCAGCAGATGAGCATCTATAAAACACCGTATGATCTTT
>JAOTRH010007171.1:0-23596 GCA_034768845.1 Heliamphora exappendiculata
CGAGAATCCATATCTTAAACGTGGGGAGAATTCAGTGCATTTGATAATTAGAAACTCAAGACATAATTTGAGTTAGGACCGGGAGTTCAGTCAGGACCGGGAGTTCAGTCAGGACCTTTAGTGGAATAAGTTCTGGTTCGTACGGAAAATGATTTAGCTCGGGGACAAAGTTAGGAATATCCAGTTTTTTTGTACAGTTAGCCCAAGTCCTATACTTCCTCGTGATCCCTCACGTATCCCATTATATACACAAATATTTTTCTTGTTAGTTTCGGTAAATTTTTAATTTAATTTGAATGCCGGTATTGTCGCTAGGGACATTCGAGAATTAAATTAAATTAATGAGGGACAGTTTTAGTTCTTGGCACACATAGGGATTACTCTCTAAATGGCCAGCCCTAGGAGATGATGAATTTGATTAATTATGTTAAGTATATATCTTCATATCCTTTTAGAAAAGAGAATATATATACTTAATATATTTTTGATATATGGATATATATTAAAAAGGAGGCTCATTTAATCAAACCCTAATCCTAATTCTCTCACCAAGCCACCGCCCCCTTCTCCACTTTGGCAATTTATTTTGCCTCTTTGGAGATTATTGTGTGAGAAGAAATCAAAAATAGGAAGAACACTTCGATCGGAATCGGTGCCCACACATCGTGATCGTCGTAGTGCATCCGGGACATACGTGAGAAGGTTGCAAGGTCATTTTCAACGTATTTGGGATTTCTTGAAATTTTTCGACAAATTTCATAAAGGTATTAAGCTATTAAAATAATTATAGATTTCGTTTTCCATGAAAATTGCATACGTCGTTTTTTACGGTCACGACGTCGATTCAAAAAAAAAATTTCCGTTGCGCGGCTTTCTTTCCAACAGAACCGCAACCAAATCACTATTGGATAGCCAACGGAGAACCTTTATTTTAGCAAAAAAATCGCGTCAAAAAAGATTTCCGAAATCCCCAAAAACGAGCCTCGAAGTCGGCGCCCTACTGTTACCTTATGCTGCTGCTGCCGCCTCCTTCATCCCTTTTCGTCTCCTTTTTAATTCTCGTTTCCCGTGATACGATTACATCCAAGATCCCAAAAAAATAAAATGAATTAATATATTACATCGACAAAAACCTATACCTCATGTAGGAGGTGTACAATCGATTAATCTCGAAACAAAAACCATTGAGATATACGATAACGATAACGATAACGATATAGGGAAACATACATTCATTCAAACAAATAACCGGATCGTAACGACTTACAGTTGCAAAACCGAGATTAGCACAATAGTTTTTCATGAAAAATGCAATCGTGGCTCTGATACCATTATTAGATAGAGAGAGCCGCGCAGCGAAAAAAAATTAGTTTTTGAATCGACGTCGTGACTGTAAAAAATGACATATGCAATTTTCATGAAAAACAAAAATTATAATAATTTTAATAGTTTAATACCTCTATGAAACTTGTCGAAAAGTTTCAAGAAATTCTGAATACGTTGAAGACGACCTTGCAATCTTCTCACGTATGACCCGGACGCATTACGACGATCACGATGTGTAGGCATCGATTCTGATCGAAGTGTTCTTTCTCCTTTTGATTTTTTCTCACACAATAATCTCCAAATAGGCAAAATTAATTGCCAAAGAGAAGAAGGGGAGGCGGCTATGTAGGAGTATTAGGGTTAGGGTTTTATAAAAGGAGCCTCATTTTTAATAAATATGCATATATCAAAAATATATTAAGTATATATATTCTCTTTCCTAAAAGGATATGAAGATATATACTTAACATAAATAATCAAATCCATCATCTCCTAGGGCCGACAAGTTAGGGAGTAATCCCTAGATGTGCCAAAAATCAAAATTGCCCCTCATTAATTTAATTTAATTCCCGAATGTTCCCAGCAGCAATACCAGCATTCAAATTAAATTAAATAATTACCGAAACCAACAAGAAAAATATCCGTGCGTATAATGGGCTACGTGAGGGATCACAAGAAAGTATAGGACTCGGGCTAATCGTACGAGAAAACTAGATATTCCTAACTCTGTCCCCGACCTAGATTCTTTTTCGTAGGAACCAGAACTTATTCCACTAAAGGTCCTGACTGAACTCCCGACCTTAACTCAAATTATGTCTTGAGTTTTCAATTATCAAATGCACTGAATTCTCTCCACGTTTAAGTATGGATTCTCGATAAATAAATTAGGTTACTAACAACCCAATTTAATTATTCTCTTCTCCTCGCAACCGCACCGCTTAACCTTCTGATATGCCGGATCCGAAGATCCAATGTACAGGTTTAGCATAATCAAACCTATAAGCCAAACACACGAGGGGGAACTCCTCAACCTAAATTGGACGTGATTTTCGTCAGCTGATTATCAATTATTGGACAAATAATGCCAATACCTAACTCATCGGTATTGTTGATCTCATGGAAGAAATCTCAACCATTGACGACTCAAAGTACTGTACATTATCTGAACCAAATTAATCAATTACTTCGGGATTAAGAGTTCGTGCAATACATGATAATACAGGATGTGGATCAATTTATATAGTTAGTATAGAATCGATCATCTCGTTGATCCCGCTCAATACACTCCAAGTGTACTAACATATCGAGCTCGAACATCGAATTTCCAAAACCTGAATTCGACCCGTTCGACCTAGCCAAGACCAGCTACTATAACGATGTACTACAATCGTACCAATGGAATGTCCGGGTCCATTGCGATTGTGAGCCTACCTGTATAATCTATCAGAACCTTGACTCGATCTTCCGTGCAGCACGCACCGAGTCAAATACTGGATAGAATATACGGACTATGCATTCATACATCACAAATATAAATATGAAACCATAAATACAAAATCATCTCAAATGTTTCTTATTAATATACTAGGGATCCAAAATAAATAACATAAAAAACATGATTTTTTAGTATACATTCCCAACACTTATTAACAAAGAAAATAAAATGAGAGTTTTATAACAAAAGAGAGTTTGAGAATTTAGAAGAAGAAAGAAAATAAAGGAGAAGTTTGTAAAAGAAAATGATGCTAAATAAAAAAGTTAAAAAATATTTATTTTAACTATTAAAAGAAATCCCAATTATCCACATTTCATATTTTTAAACAAAACAAAATAAAATAAAAAAATGGGAGAAAATTATACTACCATTTAAAAGTGTAAATTAATTTGAAAGTCTTTTTGTGATTTTTGTCTTTACGAAGAATAAAAGAAATACTATATAAAAAAAATAAAGCTAATAATAAAAAAAACTTTGTGAGAAAAGAAAAACAATGAATGCTAAAATGGATATTATAATTAATAATGAAAATAAAGAAAATAAAGAAAAATAAAACATTAGCATTAATAAGCAAAAGAAAGAAATACTGGTAATAAAAAAAGAAAAAAAATGAAACTACTAAAAGAACATTTAAACTAATATTTAAAAGGAAATGACATTAATATCACAAGAGAAAGAAAAAAAATAAAAATGAACGCTAGCAAAGGAAATTAAACTAATGTTATAAGAAAAAGAAACGAAAATAAATGCTAGTAAAATTGAACTAATGCCAGAAAGATAAAAGATATCAAAAATAATTATTTAACCTAAATGTGAAATGCAGTATTAATTACTACATTCACATAAATGTAAGTGCATTATTATAACAATTAGCAACATTAATTAGTTGTAATTATAAGAATATTTTAGCACTAAATTGATGGAGTAATAAAAATAAGAAAGAGAAGGATAATGTGCTTAGTGTGAATAAATGGACAAATTAATAATTAAGAAAGTAAAGAAAACAAGTAAATTATATAAAGTAAACAGGATTAGCTATATAAATGGAAGGAATATGCAAATTGAAATTGAATTTTAACCCGGGCACTCCAAAAGAAAGGAGTTGGAGTTAGAAAGATCGGGGATCCAGACGAGGTACCTGAATCGTGGAATCTTCAAATTGGAGAATGTGCTTCAATCCTCGGATGGAGATTACAAACTAGGGCTTCAAATGTAGGTGTAGGAGTTTTGGATTTGAGTATTTTGGCTAGGCTTCGATGTCAGGGCTCAAAATTGCTCAGCACCTCGGTAGAGCTTCACTCTCTAAACCTCACATTCTAATTCTGTCCTTGAAAACGTACCAGAGGTATGGTATTTATAGAGTTCTTCAACCAATGAGATGTTGCCACGTTTTAGGGACACGTTAAGCCATTTGGAGTTGGCGGTCGCTATGTTTTTGAAAGTTTCTACAAAATTCTATGGCGGTCACCACAATATAAGTTGGCGGTCGCTTGTTGGGAGGTGGCGGTCGCCACATTTTGCTAGGGTTTCCAAGAACTTCCATTGGCGGTCGCCACAATGAACATGGCGGTCGCCTTACTTGGGCAGTAAGTTTCAATGGTTCGACAAAATTTTATTGGTTTGAAGATTCTGAGTTCAAATACCGAGCTTAGATCACTTCCTGATTATCGAACTGGGGCACCATTGTTTTCATCATCGGATTCGCTTAAGATTAGGCGGGGTCAAATTTGGGTGTCTACAGATACCTATCTAGCAGTTTCTATAAATATGCAAACCTCTCAGCAGTTTCTGTAATTATGGAAACCTTGTAACGTCTTTTGTAATTTTTATAAAATATAAATTACAGTTCATACGACTAAAGAACTGTAACTCCACTCTTAGACATAATCTCAAGACCAATTTGCATTGAGATCCTGTTATTAAATACTTAACTCATCTCCCCAAGTTAAGATTCTCGATACCCGCCAATTAAATTTAATTACTGACAATTTAATTTAATCGGCATCTTTAAAATTTCTTAAGCTCTTCCGCTTAATTTATTTGACTACGGGATAATTAAATCCACCTGCAAAGTTTGGCCCAATCAAAACTTATAAGCTTCTTTAAGGGGGTATCGTTAATCCCAAACAATTGAGACGTGGATTCTATTAATAATTAATATTCACCACATAATTAATAGCGCTATCCAACTCACCGGGACTATTGACCCACAAAAGATTGCACCCTCTAATGAATTAAAATAACAAATTTAAATATACGCAAATATTAATTATTTCGGGATTAAGAGTATAAGCACTCATAATAACCATGGGGTGTAAATTAATTAGCTTAATGTAGTCCCGTTCAATACGTACAAAGTGTACTAGTACAGCGAGTTGGAATAATAGACGACGCTATTATCTGTTCTCCGTAAACAAGACAAGCCTACTAAAACTCTGTGCTACAATCGTACCTATGATTTGTCAATTTTCATCTAAACTGTGAACATAACTTATATTCTGCAAGAACCTATAATCTGGTCTTCTGTGCACAAGATGTACTCTACACACCAAGTTAGATACTGTATAGAATAAAGGACAATCATGCATAATATTAAAGAAATGATATTATATACATTACTCATTAAGATTATAATAAAATGAAAAAATAATTTTATTAAAATAAAATTAAATACTAAAACTAAATAAAATCCATAATTTTTAGTATACATTCCTGACATTAGGAATCGCGTGTCTTGCATTTGACCCTTCTGTATACATAATTCCTCTCTATCAACCAAAACCAAGGACACGTCTACCTGAAGAACCTATCTCATGTTCACTCGAATGCGATTATCAGGAAAAGAACAACACGTGGGAGTTGGAAGAAGTCAAGAAGGAAGTCATAGATATAGAATATGATAAAGGAGTAGATGTGCCAGAATGACAGTCAATAGTCGAAGAATCACATGACCATGAAGGCCCGTGGAAGCCTTGGGGCCTTCCCCCATCTTGTGGTTACAAAGACCCGTTGGATGAAGTGTCATTTCCATAACTTTTTGAGCTGCAGGCTGCAATCAGCGAAGAGTCCGAATGGTTTTCACAAAACATAATGGGGATCGAGGAAGACTTCTGAGGAAATGAAGGGAACAGTGAAGAGATAGATAATTTTTAGGCCTTCCGAGAGAAAGGAGGCCTTGTGGCCAAAATTCAGGAAGTAGTTGAGCAGTTCAAACGGCTATGGGAGCCCAAAAAGCAGATAAAACACCTGACAAAGAGTGGATGACACTTTAAGCTTGCACAGTTGGAGAAGGGGCAACCGAGTCGAGGCACAGAGGAACTGAGGAAATAGGCAGAGAGAATAGAGAGGCAAAATGGTGAAGAAGAAGATGTAGTGCTAAAGCAGCTTAAGAAGACACAAACCAATGTAAGCATTTGAGGGTTACTCGTGGCATCCCATAAACACCGACAGGCCATCCTAAAAGCCTTGAACAATGTGGACATACCGATTGGTGTCACTCAAGACTAGCTAGTTGGAATGCTCATACCCAACAAATAGTCCAGTATTATTGCCTTCAGTGATGGGGATTTTCCAGTAGAAGGGTCATCCTACAATAAGCCGTTGTATTTAACCGTCAAATGTCTGGGAAAATGGGTACCAATTATTTTGGTCGACAACGGCTCTGCCCTCAATGTATGCCCGCTGCGAATTGCTTACAGCCTAGGATTGAAAATGCAAGACTTCAAGCCGAGTGCAGAGGGGGTACGAGCATATGATAACATGCGAAGAGATCTCTTAGGGTTGGTGACTTTCGCTGTTATAGTGGGAACCTTGGAAAGCGAAGTGGAATTTCATGTCTTTGACGTGCCAGCGTTATTCAACCTGCTACTAGGAAGGCCATGGCTGCATAACCCATTGATTAGAGCTGTTCCATCCACCCTACACCAAAAGATGAAATTGATCAAACGTGGAGTAACTATCAATATACCAGGTGAAACTAGCTTGCCAGCTCCATTCAGTGATGCTACCCCGCTTCTTGATATTCAACACGGGGAGGAGGATTTCTTATTGAACATATTTAATTTTGATGAAGATAAGGCCATACAAGTTTTGATGAATGACGAGGGGGGTTATGTTAACCTAAAAGTCATAGCCATGATGAAGGAAATGTCTTACTTTTCACGCGTAGGATTAGGAAAGCATCTGGAAGGGATCTCAGAGGGGATCCCCATAAATCACAATCGCCTCGGGTACGGACTGGGATATAAGCCAGAACTGGAGGAGGCAAACATAGGAAATTATGGGCCAACGCTAAATGGATGTTTCATCAAAAAAGGGGATGATTTCCCTTACTGTGGGTTCCCAGAACCATAGATAGAAGAGAAAACTAACAAGAAATTACCAATATTGGAGATCTTTTTCAGTCACCAGCTATCCGAAAATGATGAAGAAGTTGAGATTTGGTAAATGGGTCTCACAAGAACGATGAAGACAGATTGGGCAGATCTTTGTAAAGAAGGAGATCTGGAGTCTTTCTTCAATAAAGAGATAGCCCGGGTGCGTAGAGGCTATGATGACGAAGACAAGAACGTCCTGATGATGGAAGCTAACGTGCCTGCGGATCACACTTCGCTTATCATGGATGCAACTAAAATGAAAAAGAGTTAGTCATTTGAGTCTTTTATTATGTATAAGTAATGAGTGGGTTAGGGTCTGTTGAATCTGTCTTTGTCGAGTCAATTAACATTAAGTCTACCGGGAATGCATCTGCTAGCATCCTGAGCCCTTTCTATCTTGAGTCTTAGGATGTAACCTTTTTTGAAATTGATGAAATGAAATCAAACTTTGCTTACTTTGCTATGTCTCAAATATTTTGTCTTGATTCTAAAAATTTTAATGAATTATTGGAGGATATCCCCCAAGAATTAAAATTCTTAATCATAAAGGAAGAAGAAATGCAAGCCAAACCTATAACCGAAGAAATGATTTCGATAAATCTTAATGATGAAAATAACCCACAAATGGTTCAGATTGGTTCCATCCTATCTTCAAAGGAACGTGAATAAGTAATCTTTTTATTAAAGGAATTTAAAGATCCATTTGCATGGTCCTACGAAGACATGCCTGGCATAGACCCCAACATTGTACAGTACTAAACCCCCTTGTATCCTGATGCCAAACCTGTCAAGCAAAAGCTAAGGAGAATTAGGCCAGATTTGGCGCTCAAGATCGAGGAAGAAGTCACCAGATAGTTAGATGCCGAATTTCTCACGATTACAGAGTGTCCGAAGTGGGTTACTAATACTGTCCCCGTACTAAAGAAATATAGAAAGATCTAGGTATGTGTCGACTTCAGAGACCTTAACAAGGCTAGTCCCAAAGATAACTTCCCTCTCCCCCATATAGATGTTTTGGTAGAGAACACCACCAAGAACGCGCTCTTATCCTTCATGGATGGCTTCTCGGGGTATAACTAGATTCTGATGGCTCTAGTGGACTGAGAGAAGACTACCTTCATAACACCTCGGGGTACCTATTGTTATAAAGTGATGTCGTTCGAGCTGAAAAACACAGGAGCAACCAACCAAAGGCCTGCAACAACATTGTTGCACGACATGATACACGAAAAGGTGAAATCCAAAACCCAAGAGGGACACGTCGTTACACTGAGAAAATTCTTTGAGCGGATTAAAAAGTACAAGATGTGCTTGAATCTTCAGAAGTGTTCCTTCGGAGTCACTACAACCAAGATGATCGAATTCATGATCACACAGCAAGGTATAGAGGTAGACCTTTCAAAGATCAAGGCTATTCTCGAAATATCTCCCTCGAAGACTGAGAAGGACGTAAGGTGTTTCTTGAGAAAGATTTAGTTTATCAGTTGATTCATCGCCAAGCTAACCACTACATGTGAACCCTTATTCCGACTCTTAAAGAAAGAGACCAAGTTTTAGTGGGATCAGTAGTGTCAAAACGCCTTCAAAGCCGTACACAAGTATTTGTAAAACCCTCAAATTTTGTCATCTCCAAAACCAGGCAATCCTTTGATACTATACCTATTAGTGATTGATTCAGCAATGTGATGTATTCTTGCATGGGAAGACAAAGCCAAGATAAAAAGAGCTATCTATTACTTCAGTAAGAAGTTGACTGAATGCGAACGACGGTATACGCCTTTGAGAAAGACTTCTGAGCGCTGGTCTGGGCATCCAGGAAATTATGCCACTATATGTTAGCATACCGTTTCATTCTAATATCAAGAATGGATCCGTTCAAATACCTCTTTGAAAAGCTAGTATTGACAAGAAAGTTGGCTCAGTGGTTGTTGATGTTAGCCGAGTTCGACTTGTAGTATGTCACGAGGAAATCAGTAGAAAAGAGAGTCGTTTCTGTGGTTTTAGCCAATCATCCTATCAATGGAGAAGAAGAGCCTAAATTTAAGCTTCCTGATGAGAAGGTGCTGAAAGTTGAGAAGGATCTACGGCCCCTCCATTTTGATGGGACATCTAACCAATACAGTTTTGGGATAGAGATACTCCTTGTTACCCCCAATGATTTCCATATCTATTTGGCTTTTAAGTTAAATTTTGAGGTTATTAACAATCAGGCCGAATATGAAGCTTGCTTAGCTAGATTGGAAGCTGCCTTGAAACTAGGGGTAAGGAAGTTGGAGGTCATAGGAGACTCGGCTCTAGTCGTATCCTAAGCAAAGGGAGAGTGGAATGTCAAAGAAAAAATGCTGGTTCAGTATCATTGAGAACTCGAGCTAATGATCTCCTGCTTTGAAAGTGAAATATTCATTCATGTGCCAAGATTGTAGAACAAATTCGCCGACGCCTTTGTTACTCTAGCATCAATGACATATATACCGCCCGAGATTAGAATGAGGCCCTTGAAAAATCAACAAAAGGATTTACCTGCAATCGACAACATCGCTATGACCTAAGAAACTAGTGACGGGTTACCATGGTATCACGACATCTGGAAATTCAACGAGAAGGGAGAATATTTGAGCCAAGCCAGTAAGAAGGACCAGAGAGCTATTAGGAGACTCACCGCATAGTTCATAATCTGTGGGGGAAAACTGTACAAGAGAGGATATTTGGGAGTTAATAAACTCTACATTAACACAAAAGAAAGACACGAAATAATGAGAGAAATTCATAGAGGAGTTTGCGGACCTCACATGAGCGGGATGATGCTGGCTAAAAAGATCCTGCGCCAAGGATATTTCTGGATGACCATGGAAGTAGACTGCCATCAGTTTGTCCCGAGATGCTAAAAATGCCAAATCACGCAAACCTCATGCATGTACCGCCATCTCAACTGTATAACATGACCTTGCCCTGACTGTTCTTAGTTTGGGGAATCGACGTCATAGGGAAGGTTACACCCAAGGCATCGAATGGACACGAGTTTATTCTCGTGGAAATTGATTACTTCACAAAGTATGTCAAAGCTGCCTTTTACTCAATCTTAAAAGCCTCCCAAGTACCCAGGTTTATCAAAGAAAATCTCATCTGTCGGTATAGAGTCCCACATGAGATAATTTCTGATAGTGGTTCTCACTTTCATGGAGAAGTTTTGGATCTGTTGGAGGAATACCGAATTGTTAGTTATAAATCCTCACCATACAGACCATAAACCAATGGGGCTGTGGAAGCCGCAAATAAGAATGTGATGAAGATCCTTTAGAAAATGATAAAGGGAAGTAGAGATTGGTTAGAAAAGCTACCATTTGCGCTTTGGGGATATCGAACATCAATTAGAACTTCTACTGGAGCAACACCCTATGCTTTGGTCTACATAATGGAAGCAGTCCTACCTATCGAATTGGAAATCCCATCTTTGAGAATAATGGCAGAGAGTGGAATTCCTGAAATAGAATGGGAAATGAAGTGATTTGAAGAATTACTCTTGCTTGACGAAAGAAGACTTCAAGCACTGTTTCATGTTCATGGGTACAAGAGGAGGATAGTTCTAGCGTTCAACAAGAAGGTTAAGTCCCGAAACTTGAAGGAACGTGATTTAGTCCTCAAAGAGATCAGAGCTCCAATTTTTGACCTTAGGGGCAAGTTTGAACCCAATTGGGTCGACCCCTATCTTATTAAAACCCTCATGTCTAGAGGTGCTATACTTTTGATGGATTTAGATGGGAATATTTTCTCTACATCTATCAATTCATACCAGCTCAAAAGATTCTACCCCTAAGGGAAAAGCCCGCAAAAGGAGAGCCTTAACACCAGAGTGTGATCCGCACCTTGGCCTGATTTCCTTCTTCGAGATGCGTTGGCAACTTCTGTCAGAAGTTCGGCCTAAATCTTTGTTCAAAATTCCCTCTTTGTAACCATGTTTCGAGTAGTCGATCAATATAAAAGCTTGTTTTAAATTTGTCTAATAAAGTGATTATGTTGTAAAATTAGAATTTAAAAAAAAAAGAACCATCGCAATCCAAAAGTAGAGAAATTCTCATTAATAAGTTCATCGATACATATTTCAAAAGGATATAAGAGCGGCTCGTAAGTCCTCATCCTAAAAAGCTACAAAGAAAAGTAAACATAAATATTGAGACATAGCAAAAGAAGTCAAGTCCTCCTTGTCTTGCCTCATGCTCTATCTCTATTTGCAGCCAAGTCATGTGAACCACAGAAAACCTGCTATTGAAGTCCCTGCTAACTGGTATCCTCAGTCGAGAAGACCAAGCTCGCTGATACTGGTCCAGAAAAGAGGCCTGGTGAGGATAACTATACAGATGGCTCATAGAAGTCTCGGGACAAATTTAGGTATGCCCAAACTGGTGAAGAATGTAATAAGGATGAAAGAAGGTGGCCAGCATCAAGCCAACCAGTAGGACCCTTGAGTGACCAGTAGTAGAAACAGTCATAGAAGATATCTTTAGCCAGGGACATAGCCAAGAGATATCCTCCCCAGTCAAAGAACTCAGATAATCCTTCCAATCAGCTTCAGTGGAGCAAAGTTGGTGGACTTGACAACGAATAAAGGACTTAATGCTGTAGGTATCAGACACAAGCATCTCTAGCAGATTCACCTTCTCTATACCAAACTTGAGAGAAATAAATAAAAATAAGAGTTGAGTGGAAAAATCTGAGAGAATGCGGAAAAAGAATAGCTAAGTGAAAAAATCTGAGAGAATACAGAAAAAGGAGAGATCAGTGAATACCTAAAAAAAGAGTGCACTACCAGCAAAATAAGGAGCACTCCCAGCATAGACTCCATCAAGCCCCAGAAGCGTCTCAGCCAGAATCAATGGGACAGGGTCCCGACCCACATGAATCTAATAGCCTACATCCACTAAGGAAGAGCTATCCTGCCCATATGAAAGTCCTAGGAGGAAATGAGCCAAAAGATAAATGCATAGAGCATACCTATGCTGAAGCTAAAAAGGGAAGTCGCCTAGGGACACCCGTGGCCCAAAGCAGTCTACGATTCGAGCCACATCGTGGCGTCAACTATGAGTAATCAAAGCATCCTCGTGACGGGAAAAACCACAAAGATGCATCAACCTGTCTCTAGTAGTCAAGAAATGAGCAGGGACTATCACTTCATCGTGACCCGAGATTTCAAGGATAGTAGAGAAATCCTCTATGATTGGACATAACTCTTCATTGCCGAAGCGAAAGACGTGCACTTTGGGATTCCATAATTGGGCTGCCCCTCGAAGTAGATGCCAATCAACCCTCATGCTTCACAAGGAGAATAGCGCATCTAGGCTAAAGTTGATGAAGTTCCTACGCTTGGCCGGAGAAAAGTCACCCATCCAAGCCAACAAGGAGTTATTATAGGAGTGGGTCATGAAGAATGCGAAGAAAATGCCAATTATGCAAAACAGTAGGGTTTGGAGCAGTGTCACTCTTTTATAGAGTTGAAAAAGAAGGGAAACCTAGAATCTGCCTAAAGTATCACACCAAAAAATTTTCCTATGACCGTCACCTTGTTTCTCACGGCCACCTCTTTCTTTTCCCACGGCCATTACATTATTTCAACTAAACTTCGTGTAAGTGACAATACAAATCCATGACGTGAACTATTTTTCACATAAGTTTAGGCTTCCAGTTTCAAAAGGAACGGCCGTGACTTTGTTCCTCATGGTTACCATATTTTTATACATAAAATTTTGATAGCCCCTCCTTGTTTTCATAGCATACCTCAAAATGTCTCAGCGACATATAAGAAACTCACAACAAGGAAAAATAGTTCATATGATAAAGTTCACAACTCATAAAACACATGTCATGCATAATTAAAAGTTAAACACTTGAGAAAAGTCCTCATATCATAAGAGGTTCAAACATTCATGATAAGAAAAAACGTAATCCAAAGGGCCTGAAGGTCAAACCAATTAAAAGCAACAGTAATGTAAAGCGTACGTCATGGCACGCAAGCCAAAAGAATAATCAAGGGGCATAAGGGCCCATGCATGGTAACTGTGCATGTTTGTTAAAGCAGTGTATCAGTATAGCAGAAATAGTGTCTGTGCATGTGTATCGAAGTAGTGTATCAGTATGTCAAGGTGGTGGATCAATGTATCAAAACATAATATGGGAATGTATCAAATGAGCACGTAAGCCTAAGCAAGAATAGGCACGCAGGTCTCCGTGTATGAAAAGAGAAGAAATAAATATCATTAGAAAGTAAGTCACTCCAGCCAGGGTCCTCTTTCTCCGAGCCACATAGCCGCCCTAGGAAGACTCCCCGAAAGATGATCCCGTTAAGCCAGTCTCCTCCTTCATGCCTGTTCGAACCGCACTAGAGGTCCGACCTCTGGAAGAAATGCCAGAAGTAGAAGCAGTAGCAGCAGAAGTAGATGCGGAGGTCTGTCCTGAGAGTGCAGCTGGAATAGCAGGTGCGGTATGGCCACCCCGAGTCCTCGGACCACCACCTTGGCCACACTGAAAGAAGGAAATGACATATGTCAAATATGCATAAACAGAAGAACAGAAGAATACAGAAGTAAAAGAGACAAGCAGAGTAAAGATGTACTATAGCTGGGCCACCACGAGGGGCGAGAGGCTCCTCACCCAAGGCATAGAAGGTCGCATCCCAGCAGCGGACCAACACCCTCAACCCAGTGATTAAACGGAGGGACTGGTCGCACCACTCCCAACGCATCTGTCAAGAGAAAAAATAAGTAAGTGAAATTAGGTGTTAGGATCAATCAGACATGGGAATAAGTCAAATATGGGAATCAGTGCAGTTAAGTCATTGTAATCAGATACAAAATAATAGTATTGAGAACAGAAGAAAGGATATTATACCTACTCAGCGTCGGGGGTAGGAGAATCTCTAGGGCTGCTAGCTCGGGATGGATGCAACCAGGAGTAGCAGAGGGAGGGGGTCGTCGAACAACTCTGGGTCCCATGGCTAGAATTAGTCTCTCTCAAGCAAAGGTAGCATAATCGTGGTTTGCATCCTCAATCAGTGCGGCGACATCAACTCCCACCATGGCACGAATGATCTCCATAGTACAAAGGGACTTGGTCTGGCGCATTCAGACTGGAGGATCCCTCGGGATACGAAAGTGGTCGTACCCCAAGGATTGCCGAACAACACGCTCACTGAGGACCACTCGCGAAAGAATGGTCCCTCAAGTAAGACGCGGGTCCAAGTAACCTCACGGCTCCGCATTAGGTCGACCCCTGCCTGCTCCTCCATGCCTGCCCAAATATCCCAATGGACCTAAAAGATGGAGAAACATGTTAGTGAGCAGGAATTACATAGCAGAAGAACTGAAAGGAAGAGACAAGTAGGGATATGGTGATGAACCCGATCAGGAGTGAGAGTGTCCAAGAAATGCCTATCATCATCTATGTCTTTCCCTCCAGGCTTTGAACCTTGGAAGCATCTGGCCACCTGGCTGCTCTAGGGATCACCAAAGGATCATCACAGGAGTTCAAGGGCTGACGCATACCCAAGAACTCATATGCCCACAGCTGCAAAGATTTAGAAGAATGATCAATACAATTAATTTAGATATGTAGATATGGAATAGAGGAAAAGAAGGTAGAAATAGAGAAAATGGTTATACCTCTTAGATGCACTAGTAGCCATAGCGCTCAAGTCGAAATTCCTCATGGAGGCGTTCATATATCCATATAGGGTGGCCATTGCAGCACCACCCCAATCAAAATTGTCGATCTCATCAACTACTAGCATGGAAGCCAGGTAATGCAAGTGCACCCCATTCTCTAAGTTTGGGAATAGGGCTATCCCGAACATGTAGAGGAGGAATGCATGAGCTACCCACTTGTAATGATGGGGCTCAAAATAGAAAAAGTGGCAAAAAGTCCTCCTCAACCACGTATATTAGATGCTCCCCTTGTTAATGGATGAGGGCACGTGGCCGAGAAAGTGTAGCAGTGCAGCAGGACTCTCACAGATAAGAGCAAAGTCAAGAGGGGTGAGAGCAATCTCGAATGTCGGAAGATGAAAAGTATTGGTGGTGTCCCACCATCTCTTTGAAAGCACCATAAGGGTGAATTTGTCGTTGCTGGTCTCCTCTGGCACCCTCACAAATCCCCTAAAGCTGTCTATGATTGCATATTCCTACTTTACAGCTTATTATCTATTTTCTATTAGGCTTCGGCTCACGGGTGGGAATTTTCTGTAAAACTATTTTCAGGTGATGATGTAGATGAGGTATAGCTTGGTGGTGCCCGTGGTGGCACAAGACTTTTACAGTTTTTCTTCTCTTTGGTATGCCTGTTCTTGAAGGCAGGTTTTGTACGCCACAAGACGATATATTGTATGCATGTTGAACTGTATGTCTTTTCTTTATGAGAGATACACTCTGTTGGGTATTTCATTGGTTTCAACAGGCGGATTTTAATAGATGAAAACCTGTATTTTCATATGAAATGGATGTTTGGTGGATTTTCAAGTGACCCCTGGTTTTGGGACATGACGTGAGTTCTCCCATCATGCTCATCTCAAACTCCTTTTGCATGCATATAGAAAATTCCTTACACAAATTCTTATTAGTAGCACCAAATATGATATCATCTACATATATTTGTACAATAAGCATGTCTTCTTTGTTAGTTTTAATGAATAAAGTTGTGTTTATTTTTCCTCTTGTAAAACTATTTTCTAACAAAAAATTACTTAGTCTTTCATACCAAGCTCGAGGAGCTTGTTTTAAACCATACAATACTTTTGTTAATTTAAATACATGATTTGGATAATTATAATCTTTAAAACCAGGTGATTGTTCAACATACACTTCCTCATTTATAAAACCATTTAAGAAAACACTTTTTACATCCATTTGAAAGAGTTTAAAATTCTTATATGATGCGTATGCTAATAACATGCGAATGTCTTCCATCCTAACTACAAGTGCATATGTTTCTTCAAAATCAATTCTTTCTTCACGATTATAGCCTTGTGCAACTAATCTAGTCTTATTTCGGACAACAATACCATTTTCATCTTTTTTATTTCTAAAAACTCATTTAGTTCCAATTATTGTATTATCTTTAGGTCTATGAACTAAATTTCAAACATCATTTCTTTTAAACGGATTTAATTCTTCTTGCATGGCTATTATCCAAGATTCATCTTTTAGTATTTCATTTATATTTTTAGGTTCTTCTTATGAAAGGAATGCAAGATGATCACAAATGTTTTTCAATGAAGATCGAGTACTTACACCTCGTGAAGGTTCACCTATGATTTGATCCATAGGGTGATCCTTCATTGTTTTCTATTCTTTTGGTAGGTCTATGTATTCATCATCAACCTTTATGCTTTTACCTTTGTCCTCTTCGATTTGAATTTCTTCCATTCTTTTGTTAATGTCTAAATCATCATCCATTGGAATCTTAGAAGAGAAAGGGTTAGCTTCATCAAAAGTTATATAAATGGATTCAACTAAAGTTATAGTTCTCTTATTATAAACTCTATAAGCTTTACTATTTGTAGCATACCCAAGAAATATTCTCTCATCAGATTTAGATTCCAATTTTTCCAATTCATCTTTCTACCATTCCATAGCTCATAAGGAGTTTTGTTTAAGCGATATTTTATAAAAAAATCGGTTCATTACATAGCAAGCAGTATTAACTGTCTTGGCCCAAAAATATTTAGGAATTTTTTGTTCATTTAACATAGTGCATGCCATTTCTTGTAAATACCTAATATCTATTTTTTCTCTCTACACCCCCATTTTGTTGAAGAGTTCGAGTTGCAAAAAAATTATGAGAAATTCCATTTTGGTCACAAAAAGTTTCAACATCTTCGTTTTTAAATTCTCCTCTTCTATCACTACAAATGTGTAGAATAGAATAGCCCTTTTCATTTTGAATTTTCTTACAAAGTTTGGCAAATACATGACATACTTCATCTTTTGATGCAGGAAATAAAACCCATGTATATCGTGAAAAATCATCAACTATGACAAAACAATATGCTTTTCCTCCAAGATTTTGAGGTTTCATGAGACCAAATAAATCAAGATGAAATAATTATAGTGGCCTATTTGTAGAAATTTTTTGTTTCTTTTTTAAACTTATTTTGGCTTGTTTACCAAATTGGCAAGTATTACAAACTTTGTCTTTGATGGATTTAGTCTTAGGCAAGCCTTTAACCAAATCTTTCTTGACAATTATGGATAGAAGATCCATGGAAGCATGACCTAGCCTCCTATGCCATAACCAACCAGTTTCATTTACAACAGAAAAACATTTAATATTTTGAGAATGTAGATTTTCAAAATCGATAGTGTAAATATTTTCAAATCTCTTTGCAACAAATAAAACTTTATTATTTTTTTTTGTTTTCAACAACACATGTATTATGCAGAAATTTTACACTATAACCTTTATCACATAATTGACTAATATTAAGAAGATTATATTTGAGACCATCGACAAGGAGTACATTATCAATAGATAGGAAAGAATCCTTACCGACCTTACCTATACCTATAATTTTACCTCTTGCGTTGTCTCCAAATGTTACATGACCTCCAGCCTTAGGTATTAAGGTTAAGAATTTAGTCTTGTCGCCCGTCATATGTCTTGAGCATCCACTATCCAAATGCTATCTTTCTTTTGATGATGAGAATCTCAAGCATACCTACAAAACAATTCACGTGATTTTCTTTGGTACCTAATTCTTTTTGAGTCCTATAAGATTAGTTTCTTTTATTCGCCAAACCATTTTTGTGACCTCGTTATTTCTTTTTAGTGGGCAATCAAATTTAATATGTCCTTTTTTTTTGCATTGAAAACAAGTTACATTCTCGTAAGTATTTTTAGAAAATGTGTTTGAAAAGCTATTTGATTCTTTCACAGAAAAATTTTTGGATTTGAGTTTTACTTCTCAATTGTATCCAATTCCTTTTTTATTTAATGATCTTCTTTGTGCTCCTAAAAGTTTTTCAAAAGAGACATTATTTTCTTAACCTATCATTTTCTTCTTTAAATAGTCTTCTATTTTTCTTTTTAGTTCACAAGAGACATTATTTTTAATATTTTTACCTTTTAGGTTTGTGAGTTCTTTTCTTAATCTATTATTTTCTTTTGTTAAATTTGAAATCTCATTTTCAGAAATTTTTGTTAATTAATCAAATTTAACCGTTAAGATAAGTTTTTCTTTTCCCAAACATTCAATTTGTAAACCATGCTCTTTAGAAATATTTTCTTTTTCATTTTTTGTATTTTCATTTAAAATTTTTAATTCCTCAATTTCTTTAGAAAAACTTTGATTTTCATTTTTTAATTTTAAAATTTTCTTTTCCAATTTCAAAAGATTTTTATGTTAGTTAAATATTTCATTTTTAAGTTCTTAGTATGAAAGTATAGTATAAGACGAGCTAGATTCATTACATGAATTTGAATAGGAACTTACCTCTTCATCTATACTTGCCATCAAGCAAAAGTTAACCATTTTTTCGTCGCTTGAACTGGTGCTTGACTCGTTTGAATCTGAGTCATCCCATGTGGTTTCTTTCGTGGCTTTCTTATTCTTCTTTGAGTCCTTTTTGAGTAAAGGGCATTCTGGCCTGATGTGCCTAGTCTTTTTGCGATTATAGCAAGTGAGTGGTTCTTTCTTGAGGTCTCGTTTGCTTGAGTTTTCTTTGTCGAACTTTGTACCTCAAAATTTTCTTTAAAGCGTTTTGTCTCGTTTTGGGAATTTTCCAAATCTTCTCGTGATGAGGGCCATGTCAACATCATTAATTTCCTCATCTTCATCACTGGAGCTATCTTTTGAAGCCTTGAGAGTAATGGACTTTTTGGCCTTACTTTGTTTGTTGACTCTTTCATTTATCTTGAACTCGTAGGTCAATAGTGAACCAATTAGTTCATCCAAGGTCATCATCCTTAGATTTCTTGCTTCGGATATAGCTGTAACCTTAGCTTCCCATATAGATGGCAAGGCTTTGAGTACATTCCTTAAAAGCTCATAAGATTGGTAAGTTTTTCCAATTGCATTAACAGAATTTATGATATGAGTAAATTGAGTGTACATACTAGATATAGTTTCATCTTCATGCATTTTAAAGCTTTCATATTCACTAATTAATCTATCAATTCTAGAGTCTTTAACATCTTGTGTGCCTTCATAAGTAACTTTTAATTTTTTTCATATTTCTTTTGCACTTTTACATGTTATTATTCGATTATATTCATTAACATCTAAGGCACAATATAATGCATTCATAGCATTAGAGTTTATTTGCAGTTATTTCATATCATTTTTATTCATTTTTTCTTTTAATTTAGGAACCTCTTTACCTTCTGCAGTCTTAGTCGGAGTTAAATTACCTTGCACGATTACCCTCCATGCTCTCCAATCCATGGTTTGAAAGAATATTTTCATTCTTTGCTTCCAAAAGGTGTAGTTAACACCACTGAAGATTGAAGGTCGTGTGGAGGACTAACCTTCTCCAAAATTGGATACACCAATACCTGCCAGAGGTATTTTTCACAAAATCCTGTTAAAAATAATGTGATTAGCTCTGATACCAATTGATAGTAAGTGTGTAATTCCAAGAAGGGGTGAATTGGATATTTAAAAACAATTCTTAGATCAAATATTCAAATACAAGTGTATGATTTTTATTTCAGAAAAAAATTACTTATTTAAATCACAAGTAAATTTGTACTTATAAACAAGAACCTTTTGTTGAAAGATTTAAGTACAAGTGTAGATATACAATATTTAAAATTTCTTGTTAAAAGATAAGTATATCTTAATTGAACTTTGTAAATAAAATTTTTTTAGAAGTTTTAAGTGCAAATTTTTGTTCACTTCTTGTTAATCAATTTCAACACTTTTCTTGGTTTAACAATGTAATATATAAGTGTACCTTTCAACTTTAATTTGCAAGTATACCTTTTTTAAATATGGCTTCTTGATTAAAATATAAAAATATTTTATTTCGCAATGTTTCTTGCAAAAAGAAATTAAAATATTCAAAACTCTTTAGCCTTAAAGGATGCGAGAAATAAAAATAAATGATTCAAGTGCAAGGGTATGTAATGTAACAGCAATCAATAAAGTAAATAAAAGAAATGAGCAAGTAAGGAAAAAGAACACCAAGATTTTTACAAGGTTCGGCGCAATGGCCTACGTCCTTATCTCAAGCCAATCGCTACGAGGATTTCTTACTACCTCTCCTTCAATAGGTGGAAGAGCCTCTCTCCTTAGTTTAGGCGGAGTAGTCTCTTCTTGAGAATATACCATTATCAAGAAATCCAATCATTGTAGGCGAATTAGCCTCTTTCGAGAAACACCTTTCTCAAATACATTATAACAACAAGAATGATATAAGAGTTTACAATGAACGCTCCTTGGATGAGCAAGTGAATACAACCAATGAAAACTCTAAACTCACTTCTCAAGAAATATAACAATGAAACTCAACAAGAACTCTATTGATTTTCTCACAAAAATATAAATGAAAAGCTCAAAAATTGAAGCACAAAGAGATTGTATATGAGAGAATATTTGAAAGACTTTGAGTGAGTAAAACAAGAGCACAATGGCTCTATTTATAGGCCTCAAAATCTGACTAGCCGTTGGGTTAAATAGGGTAAGTTCAAACTAGCCATTTTCAGTAAAAATTTAAATTTAATCATATTCGGTCGACTAATGAAACTAGTTCAGTCGACTAAACTTGACTTCAGTCGACTAAACTGCTTTAGATCTAAAATTCCATTTTGGCAACTCAGTCATTTATATAAAGCCTCAGTCGACTGGAATATTAAAAATTTAGATTTTTATTTTTTCAAGATATTTTGATCACCTTTTGAGATTGAAAAAATATTTTTATGACTTTTAGGATTCCTATGAGGTTCAAATAAATATTCAAGAGATAAAGTGAATGTACAAATATCTTAAAAATAAAATTTACATTTTGTTTTTCAAGCCTTTTTTAAGCCTTGCATTTGTATCAAAAACTTGTCACCAAAGAACTTGATTTGATATTTTGTGTCATGGCTTTCATTTTGTATCTTGGATTGTGCTAAGTATATATGTCCTGTAAACAATCTCAATATGCACAATTAAATATGTAGGTTTGTTATAATCAAAATCAATCATTGAAATTTTGTTAGGCCAACAAGTCCTCTAGCCATTCTCTATTCTTAGATCTTCAAAACAAGTACATTCCTTAACCCTCTGCCATTCTCTTATAAAATACCACTCAAAGCATCTCTATAAATGTAGAGACCTGGTTTGCTTTAAATTTTCAATTAATTATTAAATTAGTAAAAATGGTTTCTGATGATAAAATACCGCTTTGGTATGCGGTTAGGCCCAGGAATATAATTCTGCGATAAATCTTGTGATGTTAGAAAATTGGGACTTATTTAATTGAAGTTAATTTTAAATTAAAATGGGGTGGATTTACTAATATAATCATAATGACATGTTATATTATTAGAGGACATCCTAGAGGCTTTCAGAAAATTAAGCAATTAACAAAAAAAAAACCAAAAAAAACAAAAAAACAAAAAAGGGAAAAATACATCTCAGCCGAAGGTGAGATGTCTCTGGAAGAGAAGTCGAGAGAGATCTAGAGAGATCGGGAGAGAGAGGGAGATAGATATAAGAGAGACCCGAAGGTTCCTTCCAAAGACAGAGCATGAAGCGCGCCACCATTGTGCCACTTACCCCATCACCACGATCTCCGACACCGCCATCCATGCCGGCGACCACACCTGATCCTCTCTAACGATCAGCGCGCGTCCCCTCCCTTTCTCCTCTGTTTATTTATTTATTTTTCCTTCCTACACCTTTCCACCATTTTTGGAGCACCGAGCTCTTAAATCCATGCTTCTCCCTAAAAATTGGTGCCTTTATATTCCAAATCAGACGCCACCGACGAGGATTCAAGTATCATACAATGAACTACGCGTTGAACTACCGAGGAGCCGAAACCATGGGGAGGCCGAATCTCTTGATGGCCGAAACCTAGGGTTTCTGCAATCTGGGGAGAAATTCACAAGACTCTGCTTCTACCAAGTAGGATTTAGACTAATTTGGGTGCTTTACATTGATTTGTGTTGATTTTATAGAAATTCAATGAAATTATGAGGAACCCTAAGTTTTTGAATGAAAAATGTAAAGTTTAACTTAATTTTAAACTTTTTGATCTATCTTACGAAATGCTGTGTTTTATGTTAACGTCAGAATATTAGTTGGTGATTAAAACTTGGAACTTGACATTGTGTTAAAGTGATGGTTTAAATATCTTGAGCCTTAAATTTTTGAAAAACTTGAGTTGTGAATTTATTTTAAATTTTTAAACCAATGGATGAACTCATGATAATTGGGAAAGAAGATGGAATCGGGAGTTAAATGTAATTTATTGAGAGTTGAAAGGCAGGTTCATGGGTAATTGACATGACTTAGAACTAAATAAGATTACATTTTTATAAGAGCAATTGGAATGTTTAAACTACATGGCGAATGGACCTAAAAGACGATGTTACGAGTTTTAATTTTTAAATCTTAGGGGGTTATAATGGGAGAAGTAAATTTTATGTTTAGTTAGGAAACTTTGAACATTATTCAAAATCTATTAAACTTATGGGTGATTAATTTGGGTTTATTGTACGATATAGCTACGTATGGATCTAAGGGTGGTAAGATGTTGGGAAATGAAATTTGAAAAGATTTGTAAGTTGTTTAAAACATTGAAGATTACTAATTGGAGAAATTGAATAACTTAAGTTTGTGGGATTTGGAGTTCATGATCGGATTGGGATATCTAATCAACAAATGAGATTAATAATATATATATGTAATAGCTAAATAATTTGGATAGATGGTGAATTAAATTTAAGTTATTCTGGAAAGTAACTGGGGGAAATTGGTAATCCAACATTAAATGTTTGAAGTTCACTTTGTGTATTTAATGTTGGAAGTTCATTTGGTGTAAACCCGAGATTGAATTAAATTGGTATTAGATTTAATTAATGAGTTAGTAAAGATAGAAAGGGGACTAATTCAAGAATCACAAACATGGGATTTGAGTTTTAAATGAAAGTTTGAAATAGATTGTTTAAGATGCAAGATTCAACATGTTGATGGACTTGAAATTAGATTTAATACAGGGGCGATGAAATCATGAGATTTAAACTAAGTCATTAGTTAAGCTATAAAAGTTAAGGGGCTGACTTAAACCTTGGGTTTGCTAAGCAAATTTAGGAAGTACGAATTTCTAATGTTGCAACAATATAACTTGAACCACATTAATGTTGTGTCTAAAAGTGAATAAAAGAAACTATGGGATTGAGGTTGATGGAAGAATGAACTATTTATCTT
>JAOTRH010007182.1:0-23596 GCA_034768845.1 Heliamphora exappendiculata
GGCGAATAGAGATAAACAATAAGAAGATATAATAGAATAAAATCAAATCAGAATAAAATCAATCTAATCAATCTAATCAATCTAATATTCTAATCCATCTAAATCTAATATTCTAATCAATCTAAATCTAATATTCTAACAATTTTAATTTTGATGGTCTAAACAAAGTGTTAGGAGAAATATCACGTTATAAGAAACATGTTTGGTAGTCCAGAAAATAAATTTTTATTAAATTTTAACAATTACAATAAACAGAGTTTACCGAAAATGAAATTACAGAAAATAACATGAACATAATATGCAAATCGAGTCCAAAAACGCAGTTTCCTTAAGAATGATTCACTACCTACCGATGGTGTTGTAGGTTTTTCACCGGCGTCACTCTCCCAGAATAAAACGGTTGACCCGAACGTTGGAACACCACCAAGGATCGACTACGAACGCACCTCATTTGTCTTTCTCTATCTCATAACAGACTATCAGAATTTGACTCTCTTTTCCTTCTCTCACTTACCTTTTGTTCTCTATGTGTTTCTCTTCCATAAAAACTGAAAGAAGAAAGACAATAAATATAGACTTTCACTTATGGAGGGTTACAAAAAGAATCAATTGTTAATGAATGACATTGATTCTAGAATTCGATTGTCAATTAAATTCACAAATTCCAACACAAAATCTAAAATATTTGCAAAAACGTTTTAAAAATACATTTAAAACACAAAAATTCAAGGATAAACTTGTCATTTCATGCTTAATCTTATATTCCCTCCATCCTTCCCCGAATTGGATTATCATGATGTCCACTAATTTCACAAACAAACATGGAATATGAAGATGTTTCGAACTAACAGCCCAATTCACTTGAAAATTGTAGACAAGTTATAACTATTTAATTCGTTAAAAAATAAAATTTTCTATGTTATGTACGGCATATTGGAATCCTACTTTCATTTATATGTATAATATAGGTATGATATAGGGCACATTTGATTTGAAAGATAGAAAAATATGAGAATAAATAATTCTCTCACTAATTATTATTTTTAATAATTATCCAATCTCTCCTCTCCCACTTATTTATCTCTCAAATAGCTAGATAACGAAAAATGAGAAAATAATTTTTAATCTAAACTTATAGTCTCCCAATATAAATATAAAAAACCAACTTAGTTAGAACTAATATTAATTCAATCCGAACTTTTAGTTCCTCAACACAAACATAGCCTAAGTAAAATTAAGAAAAAAATCGGTGCTTGAAATTCAATAGAGCATCATAATAATGGCCATACCAAATAAAGCTCGATAGGCACTGATTAATTGGCATGTGGATATGAAAAAAATATTCCATATTTGCAAATTTCTGAAGGTGGGTCAATTACTTTTATAAATATAAATATTATATATTTATATATTAATACAATATCTATTCATTATTTAAAGTCCCTGATTTTTTAGCATTTTCCTGATAATAAATATACAAAGGTGTCTAATACACCAAACACTTTGGGCTCAACAATTAAGAAAAATTTATTAAGTACTCTCAAAGTCCTACCCGATAATATTGATGTAGTACTTTTGACAAATTAAAATATTTAATACATATTAAATAAATTATTTTTTATTTTTTTATTTTTTTCAATAAAAATAAAATAATATTATCTTTTTCTTGAATATTTTTATACTATTAAATTAAAATAGCATATAAATAATAATAGGTGATGTTTAGAGATTCCAAAATAAAGAGTTTGTTGAAGACCATCAAATGAGGCTTTGTAAACCTCATGCCACAACGTGTAGGAAGGACCACAAGAAGGGGAGGTGCGTGCCTTGTAGAGTCTAGCCTTAACTGAAAATACCGCAAATGATTGTCCTGAAACCTCCCAAACAGAATTCACATATTGTACTTAATTGCAATATCCAAATATTACGAAAGTCTACGTATTGGACGGAAGTGATTCGATCAAGATGTCAAGTCGCTCTAATCTCAGATGTGCTCTTTTCTCGCTTCTGTGGGGTCCATCGCTTTTGCAGACGCTCCACGTGTTCGGCATTAATTGACGGTGAATACTGAACAAACCTCATTTATCGAACCACTGAAGCCCTACTCTACCGATCCTCATTAAAACCAAAAAACCAACTCAACTAACTCCGTGTTTGGCAAAATTATTTTAGTATATTATAAATTGTAATTTTCAATAAAAATTATAATTTATAATTAAAATAAAAAAATTTAACTGATAATATTTAATTTTTAGTTTTTTTTGACAAAAAATACTAAAAAATCAAATTTGCTCATTTAACAAAAAATATTAAAAAATAAAAAAATCAAATCGAAGCGCAAACTTTCAAATTATTCTATTCAAACTCCTACTATTTTTAAAATATAATAATATCTTCAATTTATAACTTATTTATTACTACTACCAACTACATATAATCATTAATATTAAATATATAAAATAGTAAAATTGTCTATTTCAAACAAAAATAAAAAAATTAAATTTTTATTCAAATAACCAACTTAAAAAAATTTACCTCAAAAACTAAGTTACCAAATATTATATTTTGAATTTAATTTAGTTTTTTGACTAAAAATACAAAAAAATAAAAAAATTAATTTTTAAGTTAGTTATCAATTGGGAAAAATAGTGATAACTTGTGCAAAAATTAAAAAATTATAATTTATAGTTAAAATTAGTAACAAAAAATTAAAAATTATTAACAGCAGCATTCTTAAACACTCATAAGGCGTTTTTCTTAAAATTATTTTAAGCAAAATTAAGAATTAAGTTATACTAAACGATATAAGAATTTAAGAATTAAAATTGAATCATATATATTATAAAATTAGACTGAATTAAATTAATAAATAATAATTCAATTTTAAATTAAAATTTCAGTTCAAAAAATAATTTCTTGTTGCTTATTTATATTAAAAAAACTTTACAAATATTTATTTATTTATTATTTTATATTTATTTCATATCATTACAAAGAGATACTCGTATCTAAAAATTAAAATTCATACTTTATTTATATGCTATTTTATTGTTTTTTATGAGCTAATTATATAATATTATGATATTTTGCTAAAAAAATATACTAAGATTAAATAATAAAATAGAAAAAGTATAGGAAAAAAGATTTAAAAAATTAATATTTTAAGTTTTCTTTCTTCCATACAGGACATAATATACAACAAATATAATAAAAAGTAGATAACAAGTTCATTACATTTTATATCATTTTTAAAAATTTAATACGTGATTTATATTATTTTAAATAATTTTCAATTATTTAAAATAAAAACGAACTGTTAATTAAAAATATTAAATTAAATAATACGTTTTGAATCTAACCGAACGGATTACCAATTAGGTCCTTTTTCGAACACCCCTAATCTAACAACCGAAAAATACAAACCGGTCAAAACATTCACAAACCGGTCAAGCCTATTCTCCTCGGTTTCCCAACTCCATCCACTCATAATTCTCCACGTGTCCTAGTTTCAGTTGCCCAGTCCTGAGAATCCAATGACGAGTTTTTTCTTATAAAAAAGAACGACGCCGGTTCTCACAGCTACATCACTCCACTCCTCCACCAAGAAAAAAGCAGAGTAGAAATGGCGCGAAATGCTCACTGTTCTGTGGCCAATTTGCCGGCGAGTTTACCGTCCTTTTCTCTCATTTTCTTTACAGCCAAACAAAACAGAGCATGCTATAAAAACCCAATTTCCAAATCTCAAGGTGAATATGATTATTATTCATGATTTTTTTTTACTAATTTTTTTTTAGTCATGGTATTAACTAATTCTATTGTTTTACTTGTTAAACTTTATATATTCCAAGTTGCTACTCTATGTCTATGGTCTCAGGCTAACACTTTTACCCGCGCTCATTCAGGAAATTGTAAGAATTTTTACTCACTTTTCATCACACTTGGGCATCAATGTGGCGTCCCTTACCTATTTTTGAAAATGCATGAAAGCATGTATAACGTGTCGCTTAAGCGGCGTGCCCTAGCATATATTGACACGTAAATTCATTAGATTTATGTTCATAAATATTATATAAGTTTTTTTACGTGTTGACTGTCATCTACCTAATGCACAACCTTTTTTCTTTTTTTTTATGCTTGGAACCAACTGTATAACAGATAATACTTTAAACACTATACCAACAGAGTTTTTTTATTTTTTATTTTTTTTGGGGGAGGGGGTTAATCTCTAATGAACATAATTTATTTTGTTAACAAATGTATTGGACTTTTTGTCTCGACGAATCTTCTTAGTACATATAGTTCTTCAGGTCTACATATGTTATTATTCCACTACTCTGAAGTTTATGATACAAAATATAAAATTAATGTGCTATTATTACTTAAGAGAATTGATCGTTATGTCGAATTTCTAGGTTACTCCTGATCTCATATTCAAAACTAAACAAGATAACGCTATTTACTCCTCACCGTTGCCGAACTAAGTAAGAGACATCACTTAAAAATATCAAACCTAATGTAATATTTTTAAGTAATATATTTGATCTCTCAACCAAAAAATTATTGAGTCTCATTTAGGCATGGTAATGCAGTGCTCATCAACTCCCTAAGACCACAAAATTGTGTGGGCTCTTACATTTAGTTGAAGGTTTTAAATGATCGTATAACTTCTAGCAACGTTAGAACACCACGTAGTTACGCCGTAAAAACAATTAATAATTATTTACCCAATGTCTTTATCGGTCACATAATTATGTGGTCATATGAGATCACTGTCATTATTGTTGAACAAAAGTGGATTTTAAAAATTAGAGCATAATTTTTAACTAATTTTGAAACTAATTATCTTTGTGTTGGATTAATATTTTTTTATGATTATTTGT
Source organism: Heliamphora exappendiculata (assembly GCA_034768845.1). Lineage (NCBI taxonomy): Eukaryota > Viridiplantae > Streptophyta > Magnoliopsida > Ericales > Sarraceniaceae > Heliamphora > Heliamphora exappendiculata. Next base: position 4,881 of record JAOTRH010007182.1, read on the forward strand.
TCTAATTTGTTTATCTCAACGAGTAAAGTAATCATGAATTTTGTGACATTCAGAATGAGAAATTGACACTAAAAGTGTGTCATAAAAGTTGACAAAATGGTACTAACTAAGTCCTATCCCACATTAGTTGGGAGAGAAAAGGGTGAGTGTCCAATTGAGTATAAATAAATTTTCAATTCCACATTGGTTAGGAGAAACATGGATGAGTGGCTTATATAAACCAAATTGAGCCTAAGAGGTGTATCCAATTTTGTGAACGGGAGAGTACCTACCCACTGGTGGTTTCGATTCAAACCCCACATGCGCGCGCATCGGTTCAGACTATCCGAACAGTCACCCGCAGCGCCTATTTAAAGGCTACTGCATAACCAATTTTAATAGATTCAATTTCCCAAACCCATTTTAAGAGATTCGATTTTCCATCTCCTTCATTGCCGACATTCTGCTTTCAATTATATTCTGCATCTTCCATCCATCCGAGAAAGTTCTGCATGGTAAGATTCGCTGTGTGTGCAGACTGTCGTGCTACATCTACACACGATAATCGTTTCATCTTGGAAGCAGACGTCTAATACAACGCAAGCACCGAGGCGGGCGCAATCTGTCTTCAGAAGACAATGTTGAACGCTTTACTCGATTGCAATGTTTTGATTGTTGTACAAGCTTTACTTTATTTAGCTTTAATACTGGTTTATTTGTTAATATAGCCCAATTTTTCCTTCTGGTTTTATCTTATCTGTTCTGTTTTAGAAATTATTTTACGTATTGCTATTTGTTTTATAAAACAGTTTTTTCTATTTCTGTTCGGGTTTTATTTTATTAGTTTTTCGGTTCTGTTCAGACTTCAAGATTATTGTTCTGCTTCTGTTTCGTTTGCACAAAACAGTATCCTAATTTCTAAAACAGTGTTGAATTTTACAAACCTACAATGTTCCTAAAACAGTGTTGAATTTTATAAACTGACAGTGTTTCTAAACAGTGTTTTCACAGCATACTTAAAACATATTAATAGTCTCTATTTTTTGAATTTTTTTTAATTTTTTACTGTTGTATTATTTTCAAAAGTTTTGGATGCTGTAATTTGATTCATCATTTAGTTAATTTTGATTTTTTTTTTGCATATCGATATATTGTAGTTTTTCAGTATTGTATCCAACAATTATTATAATAATTATAAATATTTTAGTTGTCTTTTGCATGTTCCGTTCAATTTGTTGAATGAATTGGAAAGAAATTGAGCTCTTCGTTATTTTATATTATAATCACAATTTAGTTTTTTTGAAAATTATTCTTTCTGTTTACCTTGATATATATTATGGAAAGAATTATCATCCTTGATGCAAATCACATTCTCCAATTTACATAAAATGATTAGGTGATAAAAAAGTTCATCGCAAAAAAATATAATTTGTGACAAAATTATTTTTCATATAATTTCTCACAGTTTACTAAGAGAACGTACAACTTTTAAAATCAAAGCTAAGTTTAGAAACCGTGACTTATATTTAAGTTTAGAATTATTTTAATTACTTTAAAATTTGAGTTAAAAAAATGAGTACTTATAGACGAATTTTTAAAAATCATTTACTGGTTTTTTAAACGATGAGAGATTTTCCATTGTCATTTATGAAAAGTTTCATTTTCCATTGTCATTTATGAAAAGTTTCAAACAATAGTGAAATATTTAGCCTTTATTTTCATACAAAATACATATGAAAAATTTCTCATATCTTGATACAGAGTATGAAATACTTCTTATGCATGAACATTTATGTTATGAAAAAAGTAATCACATCAATATTCTTTTTCTTTTTTCTTTAATTTGAAAATAAATGAGAGATGTTTCAAAAATTAATTTTATAAATTTTATGATTATAAAAAAATATTTGAATTTTAATTATTTATTTGAAAAGGGGCTAAAGCCCAAAAGAAAAGGAAGAAAGCTACACATCAACCACTCTGGGGAGGTCCCTAGCAAACAAGTGATGATTTCGCGTAACAATGTAAGTCTGCCTTTGGATTAGTTTTTTTTTAGTAATTTTTAAGTTTTTTGGTTTTTTTTTGTAAAAAAAGTAAATATGTAAAAAAAGTGAAAAAAAAAGTAAAAAAAAAACTTAATAAGTCAAACCAATTAACTTTTTTTTACTTTTAAGCTAAAAAATTAATTAAAAAAATTAGCCCAAACGGAGGCTAAATCTCTCCCTTGGGGTGAAGTCAAGGTTGAGGACACCACTCTGGAAAGCCAAAGCAAGACTACTCAATCTTGGCCAAGCAGTCAGCATAAATTGTCTTAAAATATTTGAGTTTTACCTTAATCATGTAAAATATGAGAAATTCTTTATGTTTTTAAAATTTTAATTATTTTTAGTTTTAAGTAAAATGGGTACGTATACATGAATATTTTTTATATCATTAATTTACTATTTTTTCAAATACTGAGAGATTTATCATTGCCATGTATGAAAAATTTCAAATAATATTGAAATATTTTGTATTCAGCATAATACAAAGCTAGGGAAATTTCTCATAATTAATTTGATGCAAAACATGAAATATTTCTTATGTATGAACACTCACGTCTTGAAAAAAAAATTATATTAATATTTGTTGTTGTTTGAAAAGAAGGAGAAATGTCTAAAAATTTAGCTTTATAAATTTTATAATTAAAAGGAATATTTGAGTTTTATCTTAATATTGCTGAATATAAGAAATTTTTGATACTTAGATGTAAAGTATGAGAAATTTTTTATACATATTTTTAAAATTTTATTATTTTTAATTTCTTATAATTTTGAACAAGAATATAGGAATTTTTAACGTGACATGTTAAGAAATTATAATAGTTTTACAATTTTGTGTAGTGACTTATTTTAAGAAGTTGCTTATAAAATTTACTTTTAAAAAACTTGAATTGGCTTATTGCCTTTTAAGCCAATAAATCAACTTAAATGAGCTCATATAATAAATAAGGCTTTATTCTCTATAAATTTATTTTTTATTTGTATATAATTTGTATATTTAATACATATCTTGTTTAATAGATTTCTACAAATAAATTTTAAAAATATAATTTTATAAAAAGTAATATATAAAATAAAATTTAAAATATTTTAAAATAAAAAATATAAAACTAAAATATTTATTTGAGCTCGTCATTAATAGTGCCTTTACCAATCCTTTTAATATCATAATCAACACACAATATCATTTTTCAAAATTTTGGTACATTCGGTCATTTAATTTTTAATAATTGTGGCAAACCGCTATTTTTCCATCACATACCCACAAATATCAAATTAATTTTTTTTCATAAATAATAAATTCTAAAAAACTATATAGTAAATAAATTTAATCATAAAAATATATCTAGAAATTAAGCACATTAAAAACACGTCAACATTTTGGGAGTTAATTTTAGTTATAAATTATAAATTTTTTTAAATACTCACAACTTCTGCTATAATTTAGAGTTAATTAGCATTTAGTCCCATTTTTAAGAGTGTTACAGAATTAATCTTACTATTTTTTTAAAAAATTTTAGTCCCATTTTTTAAAATAAAATTTATAATATGACAAATATGCCCATCTTTACATGTCTCCTCCAACAATCCTTCTTTCCTCCATTGTTTTCAAACCCCAGTCTCGCCGGCGTTCCTACTCCTCCTCCGTTTCCATGCTGCCGACGCCACCGACCACCACTATCGATGCCACCACCGGCAGGTCTGTTCGCGCACCATCCATCTAGGCCTGCTCATCATCCAGATCTGTTCATCCATCCATCCAGATCTATTCGCGTATCTCCCGGTCATCATCTTCTTCCACGGTGCAAATTTGTCTAGCTCAACGCGGACTCCAAGGCCTACGATGTTGTCTGCCGCCGCTTTGCCAGCAAAATCTCTACCATTGTCGTCTCCGTCGACTACCGCCTTGCCCCGGAACACCGTTACCCAACCTAGTACGATGATGGCTTCGACGTCCTCAAGTTCTTTGACAAAAACAAATCGATTGTATTGTTCTTGTATATGGGTACGTGTTTGATGAATGACAATGGAAATGAAGGTCATTGGGCTAGTGGCCTTCGTTTCTTTTTTTTTTGAGAGATTTGTTAGTAATTATTCTGTTAAAGTGATAAATTTTTGTTCAGAAATTTTGTTAAAGTGATAAATTTATCAAAAATTAAACTGAAAAATTTGTACTAAAGTGATAAATTTTATCGAAAAAAAAAAGTTGCAAGAGTCGGTGTCAGAAAAGCGGGCGACGCCAACACTAGAGCAATGGTCAGCACCATTGGAGAAATATTGACAGCATGGCTAGATTGTGTGGGGACAATATTATGGATATTTTGAAAAAAATATATTAAATTATAATTAAATTTATTAAAATTTATTGAATGAAACTAATCATCTTATAATTATATAAATTAGGATGGCAGTCAAAATTTTTTTATAATTTATAATTATTTTTTTATTTCAATAATAAATTATAATTTTTATTAAATATTTACAACGTCTAGTACAAGTTATAATTTATAAGTTATAAATTTTAACAATTTATTATACAATTCAATTAGATATGATTTGACATTTATCTTTTTAATTCAATGCTTGCGCCTCTTTCTTCTGCAATCAACGACTAAGATTGTTTTTCACCCAAAGCGCCTCTCTCTCTCTCTTCGTCCTTTCTCGTCAGATCTCACTCCCATAAGCATCTTTCTCATTGAGAGGGTGAAACAGCAAAAAACTAATAAAGAAAATGGGTTCTGAAAAATTAATTTTGTAAATTAAAAAAAGGGGTAATATATTTATAAAATATAAGATAGATCAATTTGATGTGATATATACTTGTGTTAAAATTCAATCCCTAAAATGAGATAATTTTAATTTTTTTTAAAAAAAATAAAAAAATATTAATTAATATTACTTTTTATTAATTTAATTTTTATTTTTATTATTTTTTGTTTATCTTTTTGTACTTTTCATAAATTAACAAACTAACAAAATCTTATTTTAATTAAATATTTTAAAAAATAAATAATTTAGTACTTTTAAACAGGGACAATAGGGTCCGTTTGGTAATGTTTACAATTTTTTATTTTTTATTTACAAAAAATAAAAAATAAAAAATATATTTTTATTTATTTTTATAAAAAAATAAAAATAAAAACATGCTTGGTAATATAAATATTTGAAAGGTAGTAATTAGAGATTACTGATGAATCCAATTAAAATTTATTTACAAAACAAGTAAAAACACATTTTTTCTGTTTCTTAAAATTTTGTAAAATTTAAAAATTATTTATAATTTTTTAAAAATAAAAATAATTACCAAATATATTTTTATTTATAATTTTAAAAAAAAATAAAAAATAAAAACAAAAAATAAAAAATATAAACCTTACCAAACATCACCATTGTTACTTGACAATAATAGACAAGGCGGCCTTCCTCCCCACTTCTTGGGCCTAGGAGGCCGACTTCCATAGACTTTTTATCTAATCAAAATTAATTAGATAATATTATTGTAAACTTCAACTCATGATTAACTTTAGGAACCAAATGATTATAGTAAAGACAGATTTTAAGATGTTATTATTTTCACTAACCTTTTGATTAAGATGATAATCACACCTACGGGCATTATTAGTCGAAAAGAGCAGGAAAAAACAGCTTTAGCCCATGTTTGGAATAAAAATGCAAATTTTTCTTATAAAAAATGACTTTTAAGTCATACAATTTGTCATTTTTAAAAAGTCAACTAAAATTCTTTCTACTTCTTTTAAAAAAAAACTTATTTATATATTAAATAATTTAATTTTTATTAAATAAAATTACTGTATGACTCTCAGTACAAAAAGTAACTCTACTCTTAAAAATAAAAATAGTATTAGTATCTCAAATACTGTAATTTAAATATAAAAAGTAATAAAAAATTAGGCATTTAAAAAAAACAGAAAATAAAAACAATTAAGGAAACTTCTCCATTATTTTTTTGTCCCACCACCCATACATAAAGTAAACAAAAACTTTTCGAAAGATCATCTCCCCGCCTTTGACAATCATGATTTTTCAACTAAAATGTCAGTATCGAGGGTCCCTAGTTGAAATATTTGTGCTGGATTACTAATTTCAAACTCCCATTTATTTCGACATTAATGCTATATATAGCTCATTATTGTCGTTGCAGTCAACAAATTTCTTTGCAAAAAGGCATTGCCTACAGCCCCTACATTCTATATACGTCTTGTGGGCATCCAATGTCTAAGTTCCTTTTGCCGAATCACGGGTTGGTGCTGTGCTGTTTAAGCCTTTAAGGTACAATACTGTGTTTTGGGAGTTTAGTTTCTAAATATATTTTTATGATTTAAAACTCTTTATTTTATAGTATACTTTGAGTTTATTACTAATGTTGATGTAATGTTTATTAGATATTAATTTGTAACCATATCATTCAAATATGCTTGCCTAACTAGTTAAAATTTTCTCAAAATTAGGCTTACTGTTTATTTATTTCTAAAAAAACATGTGATTGAAACACGATTATCTAACTTTTAAAAAAAAAGAATTATGCATAGTATTTATTTATTCTTTAAAAATTTATAATTTAATCGCAATGCTATCGATGTGAAATTAATTTTGCTATTTTTTGCGTGAATAATCTACTCTGTAAACTCTAATATAATAAATTATTTTGATCATAAAAATATATCAAATAATCCAACCCATAAATAGTACAGCAATGTATTGCACACACCTAGACCTATTTTTTCCTACCATAGCCACAAGATCATCTTGCACAAAATGTTATGAATAATTTTAGTGATAAATAAAAGCGTAAATTGTAGATAAGTCCTAATTTGAAATGTTATTTATAGATAAATTTTTTTCAAAAGTTCTATTTTTCACTAGGTTCTGTTTTGAATTTTTCTAAAAATTTAAGATAAATATACCCATGGTTGTTAATAATGGCAACTTAATACATATGAAAGAATTGCTATCATATCTTTTTATTTCAAATTTTGTATTTTTTTATTTTCAAATATCGTTTATTTCACACTAACGTAATCTAGAGCTATTCGGAGTTTCAAAATATGGCTTGAATATACACACAATCATATTAAAAAGATCCATACGGGGAAGAGGATGGTGTTGAAGCTATTTCTGATGATTTTTGCATGTTGAAGATTGGTTCTTCATTTTTCGTTGAGATGCGCTGGTTGCATCACGATTTTTTATATACGATTTTTGGTTCTACAAATTTGGGTATGTAATCCCCTTTAAATTATGAATTGCAGAAAATGATTCATAAAAAAATATTGTACGTACCCATGTTGCAGAAAATTATACACAAAATGTATCACGTTCCTCTGTTCTAGAAAATGATACATTAAATGTATCATTAGTATATCATTTTCTGTGGTTTAACCAAATAGCATATCGTTTTAAACAAACAGAAAATAATACACTATTTGCTAAAATCACATAAAATGATACAATATTTTTCGTAATTTTGTTGCAGAAAATGTTACACTAAATATATTGCGTACTTATATTGCAAAAAATGATACACTAAATATATTACGTACTCCTATTGTAGAAAATCATACGCTAAATGCATTATTTTTTATGTTTTAATCAAAAAGCGTATCGTTTTAAATACATAATAAATGATATACTATTTGCTAAAATAATAGAAAACGATACAATATTTTCGTGTCCAGTAAATAATGTATTATGTACCGTGATTTTTAACCAAATAGCGTATAATTTTTTGATATTATTTTCGTTCCAAATAATGGATCATTTTTTGATTATTTTTGTATCATTTTCAAGATTTGCACAATTGTATTTGAGAACCATTCGGAGCCTCTATTATATTGAAATTTGAAATTTTTGATTTGATAATGAAAACTAATTTTTTGGAACCGTTCAAATAATTTATTTGAGAAGCGCAAAGAGAATAAAGTTAGTAAGGGTATTTTTGAAATATAATCTTAAAATGGAACCTAGATGAAATGTGTTCTAATTTTAGTACCTAATAATAAGAGGAAGCATAAAGTAGGACCTAATATCTAAATAAAATTGGCTAAGAAATTGGACATAGGTAGTGTATGAATGATTGTTGTTTTTGAAAAATAAGTTTCTCTAGTATATCTTATATTCCAATCCTTTATGCACTGTTTGAAATCGATTTTTATTGCTGAAATTAAACTACTCAAATGTTATTAGCACAAGCAAGTTAATGGGTCCAATACTATTATGTTAATGTAGAAATCAAGTAATTAGTTAAGACTAAACTGATGTGGTAATCACAATTTTAGAAATGTATGCTATGATAAAGAATGTATTGTTTTGAAATGAAATGAAATCATCAGAAATTGCTAGACGTACAAATATTTTCTGTATCAACATCGTTGGTCTTAATCCAATAGATGTGGACGTGACCTGCTTTAAATTGATTTGGGGACAATACTTTAATATCATTGAATATTTTTTCAACACAGACACAATCACCAAAAACCCAATTTCGGAGAGCTTTTGGAATAATCAAACATTTGAACTTACAAATTATAGCTAAAAATATGTAATTATAATTTTAAACAGAAATTTTAAGCAAAAATTTCAAATGTTTGTTAAAATTATAATCACATATTTTCAACTATAATTTGTATGTTCAGCCATAATTTGAAATGCTCATTATTAAACCATGCACCCTTCTCTGTTTGGATTGGCTTATAAAACTATTTTTTTTCTTTTGCCAAATCTGGACTTATTTTTTCCCTAATATATATGTCTAGTTAGGAGAAAATAATAAAAAAATAATTTGACAAAAGAGCAATTGGTTAGGTACCTATGAAAACAAAAATGCAATTGGCTAGGAGTTGATTCTCTTGTCATTCTCAATAAAATGAAGGAAAAAAAACAAAAAATACATAAAAATGAAAAAAATCAATAAAAGAAAGATATTCATAGCCATCTACATGCGTGTGGGACTCAGAAATAAATAATCTAAAATTAGTCTTTATAATTTGGAAATAAGATTAGTTTTCATGAGAATTAATTTGACCCATCTGCTAAATGAGAGTGTGTATTTTTGGTATAGTTTTGTAAGAGAGAAGAGTGAGGAGAGAAGAGATAATTTTAATGGGGAAAAAAAAAGGAGAGAGAGAGAGAGAGAGAGAGAGAGAGAGAGAGAGGTGCAGATGAGGTTTAATTAGTTGGTGCAATTGCCATTGAGAGCAGTGGCTGTGATTGGGAACTCAACCTAAAATTTTAATTAAATAATAAATTTGATAAATTCTACGTAATGAACCGATTCAATCATAAAAATATATTCAGAAAATTACTATACATAAAAACACAACACCTTCCCCATTCCCAAGGCAAGAGGGAGAAGAGAGAATATTTTTACAAAAAATCACTAATGACGGTAGAATTTGATTCAAAATGTATCCCACTCAAATAAAAATTAAGAAGAGAACATAGTTGTCTAAGAACCAATTTTAACCATGGAATTAGGAATTAAATCATCAGAATATATAAAACTGAACTATTTTATTATATATTATAGCCTGAAAAAAGAACAATGAAATGCATAATTAATTTCTTGAAGCTGATTCTCCAAACTGTGATTGTGGTACACCATATATACACCATACTTGCACTACTTAATGAAAAACTAGGCTTGCATGTAACTCCTAAAATCCACCATTTCAATTAACAACTCAACAAAAACCCACATTTCAAGGAATGAGATTTGCTGAAAATGAGTCAAGAAAGTTGATCCAATTGTCATCGTCTTCCTCCACAGCCACACGACTCCATCGGTTTTGGGAGCTCTTCTCAGCTTCATCGCTCCTCGCAAATCGCCCTCTGATCCGCGGCCGACTGTCCGCCAATGTCTTCCTGCACTCGTACTGATTTGGGAAAAATTAAGAAACCAAAAGTCATCACAGGTTTTAATGAGTGGCTAAGCTCATCATGAACGCAAAATATCAATCAATGACGAGTAATGTTGTGGTTCTACATCGCAATATCGAAAAATATTGGTGATAATATTATATGTATTGAATGTAATAATTATTTAGTATTTTATATCACAATGTAACATTATTTACGTGATATTTTTATCTAATGATGTAGCCAAAATAATTTTAGTGAGTCAATATTGACCCGCTTATCCTAAACTTGAATAGGCGAAACACAAAATTTGACCTACTTAATGTGAATCAACATTTTCATAGTAATGCAAATCCAACATTTCTACAGTAATGCGACATGATGCACTGAAAGCACCTAATAATTTTCTTATAGAATAAAATCTATTAATGCATTGATAGATGTCTAATGTAAACATCGGAAGTCTAGAATTTCATTATGCGATTGAAAACAATTAATATTTTCATTATGCCATATGTAACGATTAATATTTTAAGAGTAATGATATGTCGATTATATTTAGTGGCCACATTGAAGTACATGATAGAAGATTTTATGTCTAATGCTTATGGCATCCTATAAACTTATAATTTATTTTTAAATTAGCACAATACGTAAAGTGACACATTAGGTAATACCTAGTTATGGTCACCAAAAGAAAGTCACCATGACATTATTGATGTTTTAAACCCATGTAATCCTCAATTAACAGCAATGTGATGGATGTTAAAGAAGAAACCTTGATCTTCTTGTTGAAGTTTCTCTGGTTTCTCTTGCTTCGGTATCTCTCAATTCTCTCCTTCTTCTCCAGTGGACTGTAACGGCAGGCTTTGCTCATGCTTTCTGTGATAGTACTGTTCTCATTCGTTAAGGGGTTCTCTGATCGTTGCCAATGTTGCGCCATCTTTATCGTCTGCTTCAAAAGCAAGAAAAAGGAAGGCACATTAAATAAGAATTCTAACGTGAAATTTTGAGTTTCTACTACAACTGCATAAAAAAATTAGTAAAAAAAAATTGTTAAGAAACAGCATTTGGGTCTAAGTTTAAAGCCATTTTTACTTATTAATGACAAAAGTTTGAAAAGGCTTAAAGTTGAACTTGTTCGATTTAAAAACTTTAGTTGACTTCATTAATGGCTTTGAAAGATCTCTTGACGATAAGACACATTTTAAAACTAACAATTTTTATTTGGTCGATAGTTTTGCCCTTTTCCCCCCGCCCCCCATTTTTGTGTTGGTCTTATTCAATTTGTCGCTTGTCCAAGTAAGTAAAGAAACCGAACCACAGTCCACACAAGGATGCTACAACCACTATCTTATTCTATCAAATTTTATTTAACATCTCACTTTTCATTATTTTATTAGTTTACTGGAATTCGGTTCAACACAAATGATAACAAATCGCGATAAATAGAACTTAGTATAATAAGATGGTCATCATATTATTATTAAAATATAATAGTGCCACTGTTATCTTCTTTCTCTTTCTCTCTCATCTTTTATTCCACCACATGCAGGAATTTATTATTCACTATAGGTTAGAGTTACATTCTTCAAATACAGGTTGGCTAATACAATACAGTACCGTAGTGTGTAGTGTGGGTACATAGGCGATACAATATAATTAATATCCATGTAATGATATAACTATCGCCTAAAAAATGATATAACTAGGAAATGAATAAAAAGAATGTGGGATAATAAGATAATGATAATGTCATAGCAGTACTTTTAATACGAGATCAATTGTAATTTGTGGTATTTTTAGCTAATGAAAAATATATATATGAGCCAATTTTCAAAGAATAACTGCAAATATATTATATATAAACACATAAATATAAAGCTAACTATAAGGTGTGAGAGTTATGGGTGTTGAAATTTTTCTGATAAAAAAAAAACAAAAGGTTACCTAATAGCGTGCAAGATTATAGTGAGATCGCAAGAAGTCAGTATAAATGCCAATAATAAGTATTGTGATCATGTTTAAATTTTGAAGCAAGGCAATTATATATAAACACATAAATATAAGGCTGCCAAATAGCGTGCAAAATTATAATGAGATTGGAAGAAATCAGTATAAATGCCGACAATGAGTTTTGTGATCATATTTAAATTTTGAAGCAAGGTAACTAGGTGTAAGAACTTTGTATCAAATTTTAAAATGTATGCTGTTAAGTGGAAAAATTCTAACATTATGTTAAATCGTTATTCATTTCATACCTAATTAATATGCTATTGAATTCTCTAATACTTTCTTCATGTGCAACCCTTTTAAAGTTTTCACATTTTTAGCTTTAATTTTTTAGTGTGAAATTTTTTAATAAGTCTAATGGGTGGGGTATAGACTTTATTCTCTCTTTTTCTTTTTTAAGTAGGTAGATATTATATAAAAATTTTATATTTAACTTAAAATTTTAAACTTTTAAATAAAAAAAATTATAATATTATATTAGGTGATTACTCTTTAAATACTCGATCAATACGATATAGAATTGAATTATATGCACACGGTGTTCACCTCCAATTCTAAATCACCGGTACTGAACACCTTCCTCACTGGGCTCGGACTTTCGGAGTCCAAGAACTCAGCAGGCGGCGTCAGGACCAGCTGGCGAAATCCACTATCGTTGATCTTCTGTAGCGAGTGGCTACTCACGCTCCGCTGCATCAAACTGGGAGACCCGAAGCCACTACTGGCGCCATATCCGACTGCGTCGACCTCCCGCTTGAGTGGCACTAGCATTGGGTCGAACACGTTGCCAGCAACAGGGATGAAGAGAGGAGCTGCCAGATGTCGCGCTGCCGGAAAATCTGGCTGCTCCAGTAGTGGGAGGCGGCCGGCGACGGCGGCTGTGTAACCGTCTAGTGGGTGGTTATTTTGTCCGTACATGGAGCGTGGAAGAGAGAGAGAGAGAGAGAGAGAGAGAGAGTTGAAGAATGAAGTCTAATGATGACACACAGGATGGTATGAGAGAATTGGGCTGTTAAAAGAAGTTGGAGGAGTTGCTTGACGAGGTGGATGGTGACGTCATTGATTTGGGGAAGAGTTGACTGATCCTGTGGAGACGATAATTATTAGATTTTTTTTAAAAAGGGCCCCATTGGCCAATAAATAAGAGAAGATGAGGATAATTTTTTAAATTTTAATACATTTTGAAGGTAAAATTTATTAGTTTTATAAATATTAACATATTTTATATAAATATATATACTCTTTTTTACTCATTATTCATTGTCTAATAAATGGTGATTAGTATTTTTTATTAAATAAATGACAAGTTAAGCTATAAGACAATTTTAATACTAATATTTTTTTGAGGTAAAATTTAATACTTTCAAAAATATTATTATATTTTATATAAATATCAATATATTTTCTTACCTCTTATTGACGGTCCTAAACCTGTTATGCATTTTCCTTTTAAGATAAATATTTTACAATTTTGGTTTGTATTAATAAGAAGAATTGCAAAAAGTAAAAAATTAAGTTTTAGAAAAAAATTATAAAAAATAGGTAAAAATAATTTTTATTTAATTTTTTTATTTTTTATTTTTATTTTAGTCTACCGGACTTAAAGAGAATAATTAAAAAGGGGAAAATATTTATTACATTTGAAAATAAATATTACCGCATATTTATTCAATAACTCTTCGAAAAGAATGAGAGAATGGGGTTTACCATGCATATTTATTCCCTATTTCTGACAACTTGATTATAGGGTCAGACAAATATATGCAGTCATTTATTTATATCTCAGTTGGAATCTGGCCTTCATGAGCTTTGGTTTTTTAAGAAAAAAAAAACAATTTGGGATAAATTAATTTAGGATAAAATTTTTAATTTTTTTAGAATATTGAAAATATTTTTATTTTTGATTTATACTGACATAGTTTTTTTTTTAAGAGTAGAGTTAATTTTTTTATTTAAGAGTATTATAATTATTTTATTTAAAAAATTTAAAATATTTGGAACATGTATAAGTTTTTTTTTTTTTAAAATGTAATAAAAAATTGTAGAATTTTTAGATATGCTGCAACTAATTAAAAGCTAATTCTTATTTGTTAAAAAACTAGCTTTTCACAGATTCCAAATACATAGGAGCTGAGATAATTTAACTTTAACCCAGATAATTAAATGTTAAACTTAAAATAATTAAAAACTAAAATTAAAATAATCACAAAATCAAGGTTAAAATTTTCATAACTACAGACAAAATTAAAATAATCAATTGAGTGCACACCATAATTGAAATATGGGTTCACACAGCATGACCTAAATTAATTTTAACCAATGCCTAATATTATCATAATCTAAATTAAAATAATTAAAAAGAGTACAAACTATTGAATTTTTCCCTGATTATTAGCTACATATACCCTCAACCATATAACAATGAAGCGTATAACTGCAGAAAATATGGCATTTATATGACAACAGAAGGGTTGTCATCTATCCTCACAAAATCAACAATTTTCATTAAATCTCACTAAACCTATTCTTTCACTAATTTTCAAACATTTTCTCTTAATATCATCTCTCTTTTTCTTTCTCTTCTCTCTCTCTATCTTTTTTTTTTCTTGCCAAAAATTATAGTCATAACAATGGAGTGGGCCGGTGACATAATCCACTATTTCCACAACGTATCGGCCGGGTAGAGAGAATATTGAAAAAGTGACCATGGAAACGGCCCGGCCAGGCTGAAATTAAGGCCATAATAGTTGGTTTTTTTAACTCTAAGAAAAAAATTAGATAATATGGTATGAAAAAATAATAGTGATAAATTATTAATGTTAAAAAGAGAAAAATAGAAAATATTAGAAAATTAATAATAAGTATAATAAGTGCTCAAAAAACGGGCAAGAAAAACTCATGTAAAACCAGACAAAGACTGCAAGAGCAAAGCTATCACAAGAGAAATTGTTATTCCTATAAAATCTTTTATACCCTTCTCTCGATCTCTTACATTTAACCATATATTTGTGATAAAAGAAATGAATTTAACTATAGTTTTTTTAATTTATTTTCTTTACCCTTTTTTATTCCTCCTATCAAACCGAAATAAAAAGTAAAATAATTTGATAAATAAATAAATTACTAAAAATAAAATTAAGCAAATTTATTATGGTGTTTTCTAATTTTTTCCCATATTTTGGTCAATCCTTTTTAATTTTTTGGCTCATCTCAAGGAATCACAAAAGGTAAATTTATTTTACTAAAGGATAATATTTTTTCTATAAATAAACATAAATAAAATAGTAAGCCATTATTTCAAAACAGACCTTACGTTGGATTGGCAATTTCAAATTTAGCAGATAAATTCCTAATAAATTGTTTTTGTTGTGTGTGTGTGTGTGTGTGAAAACTATAATGCTAATAAGACATCTAAAAGTATTATATTAATTGCGAGAATTAATTCTAGTGGTGGCAACTGTCATCAAGGTCCTATTTGGTAATGACAAAATTAAGGCCTAATTGGTAATTATTTGTTTTTCTTTTTTTACTTCTTTAAGTTTTGTACTTCTTAAACTAAAATTAAAAACAAGATCAACTTTGTTTAGTAATGTTTATAATTTTTTATTTTTCGTTTATAATAAATAAAAATATATATTTATTTATTTTTATAAAAAAAATAAAAAAAATAAAAAATGGCATAGTATGCTTGGAAAGTGATAGCTGGAAGTTGTGGATTAATTTAGTAGTCGAATGCGGTGATCAGATGCATTAGCCAATAATGATAATAAAAGATAACGATGGTAGTTGAAAGTGATGGGTAGATGCAGTAATTGAATACGGTGGCAAGATGTGATAGTCGAAATTAATAATAAAAGTCGTGGCTGAAAAGTGGAGATCGAAAATAGTGGTAGGAGAGGGTGGTCGGATGTGTTGGTCAAGAACATTAGTTGGAGTTGATGGCTAAAAGTGGTGGTTAAAGGCGGTGGTCGGATGTGTTGATCAAAGGCGTTAGTTGGAATTGATGGCTAAAAGTGGTGATAAGAGGTAGTGGAAGAAAAAAGATAGAATAAAAATTTGTTTACAAAATAAGTGAAAATAGATTTTTTCTATTTAGGTACAAAATTCTAGGAAAATTTGCGAACAGTTTATATTCTTTTGAAAAAAAAATAATTGTAAAACATGTTTTAGTTTATAATTTATAAAAAAAAATTAAAAACAAAAACAAAAAAACTAGAAACATAAACGTTAATGGGGACAGTATTTTAACATTTTTAACGGCGTGATTGGTTGTTTATGGTAACTTTACTTTCAACCTTTTTAGTTGTACACATCAAAATGATAATATTGCTATTTATTAGTATGTATTATAAATGACTTACAATACGTTTTTAGTCCAGATCAGCAACTTACCTTTTTTTTTTCTTGACTTTGACCGATTCAATGGCTCTAAATAATTTGGTTGATTATTTGTTTTAACAAATGTAAAAAATCGATACACACAATGAATTATTTTTTTCTCGCACCTAATTGCACTTTTGGGCTCTCAACCCTCCTTTGTGTAGCGAAGTTTACTCAAAGAAAGAGGTATCTTAGAAAGAAGCATAATTTGGTGTGTTGTCAATATCAATTTTATTCGATACCTCAAAGTGAAAATTTCTTCTCATTAGATAACAATCGTGAGGCTAATTACATGGCTGATTTTTAGCAATATATAGATTTATAATAATCATATCTAAACTAAAATGAAAACTAAAATATAGTGCCAAATATACAGCTAATCTGATCTGACTAACATCTCCCCTCAAATTGATGCGGGGTAATCGAGTAGCATCAATTTGCCTACGAGGAACTGATGGCACTGACGAGTCATGGCTTTCGTAAATATGTCACAAATCTGGAGATCAGAGGAAATGTGAGGAAAAAAAATGACACGAGTGTCCAGGGCCTCCCAAATAGAGTGACAATCGACCTCAATATACTTCGTGCGCTCATGAAAAACGGGATTAGCAGCAATCTGAATAGCACTAGTATTGTCAGCATGAAGAGGAGTGGGATCAGGCTGAGAGAAACCCAGCTCAGCAAGAAGCCCACGAAGCCAACTAATTTCAGAGCAAGCAGCAGACATCGCACGATATTCAGATTTAGTAGAAGATTTCGACACCCGAGCCTGCTTTTTACTCTTCTAAGAAATCAAAGAGTCGCCAAGAAAGAGGAGAGCCCAAAAGTGCAATTAGGTGCCCAATCAGCATTACTATAAGCAACGAGACGAAGAGGAGAGCTTGCAAGAAAGAACAATCCACGGTGAGAAGACCCCCGAAGATAGCGAATGATACGACGAGCGACGGCTAAATGTAAATGGCGGGGAGTCTGCATAAACTAGCTAACCTGCTGGACAGCAAATGAAATATTAGGCCGAGTAACAGTCAAATAGTTCAACCTACCCACCAGTTCACGATACATAGTAGGATCAGGAAGGAGATCACCCTCATCACGACGATACTTTGTGTTAACTTCCAGATGAGTATTCACAAACGAAGTATCCTGAAGACCAGCCAAAGTAATTAAATCCTGTGTATACTTATGTTGAATGAGAAAGATGCCTGAAGGACCAATATGAACTTTCAATCCCTAGAAGTACGTTAGATGACCAAGATCCTTCATATTAAAATAGGTGCAAAGATGCTGCTGGAGACGATCAATCGAAGCAGAATCGGTCCCGGTGATAACAATATCATCAATATAAACCAGAAGAAGAACAATACCAGCGAAGGTCTTGCAAAGGAACAAAGAAGAGTCATATTAACTTTGTTGAAAGAAAAACTGAAGCAAGGTAGTGCGAAACTTGTCAAACCACGCACGGGGAGCCTATTTCAGCCCATAGAGAGATCGCTTCAACTTACATACATTGGAGGAAGAGGAGGAGGAAGGACCAGGTGGGAGAGCCATGTAAATGTCTTCTTTGAGATCACCATGAAGAAATGTATTTTTGACATCCATTTGATGAAGTGGCCAGCTTTAGGAAGCGACAATAGAAATAACCGTGCGCACCGTAGTCATCTTGGCTACCGGAGCAAAAGTCTCGTCATAGTCCACCCCATACTCTTGCTTGTTCCCAAGAGCAACCAACCGTGCCTTATACCAGTCCAGAGTTCCATCAGAGCGGAGCTTGATAGAGTAAACTCATTTACAACCAATGGCCTTAATATGGGACGGGAAAGGAACCACGTCCCATGTAAGATTGTCCTAGAGAGCCCTAAGTTCCTCATCCATCGCTTTCTGCCAACATTCATGTTTAACAGCCTTATCAAAGCAAGTAGGAATGGCAATAGAACTTAAAGTAGCATTAAAACCATACTAATCAGGAGGGCGTGATACTCGTGTAGAACGTCAAGGACCAGGAGCAACAGCCATGTCAAGCTCAAGAGGCACAGATGCCGGTGGATCAGGTGCGGGGGAAGGATCATTCTCGAGAGAGGGTAAAGTTGGTGGACGTCGAATATACACAATACCAGGTTTGAACCGTTTAGGAAGAGAAGCAAATTCATCATAATAAGGAAGAACACTAATATCAGGCAAGGGCTCAACATGGGTAGAAAAGTAATATTGATTTTCAAAGAAAATAACATTACGAGAAGTACAAAATTTATTTGAACTAGGATCATAGCGAACATAACCTTTGTGAGAGATACTATAACCCATAAAGACGCATTTAACAAACTGAGTAGAAAGTTTGTGACGTTCATGAGACGGTAAATGAACAAAATAAATACATCCAAAAGTATGCAAATTAAGATAGCTAGGATGCTGATGATGCAAACGAAAATA
>JAOTRH010007193.1:0-23596 GCA_034768845.1 Heliamphora exappendiculata
AACCCCTTCCGACTTTGGATGCTGCAGTTTCTGAACTTATCTCTGAAGAGACTCGTCGTTCCACTATGATGCTACACTCTTCTGATATGGTTCTTGCCACTGCTATTCGTGGTACTTTCTCGTCTTTTACTGGGCGTTCATCCAAGCCTGATTTTTGCAAGTAGTGTAAATGCAATGGTCATACTATTGATGAATGTCGCAAGTTCAAGTCCTATCAACAGAACCAAGCTTCACAACAGACAGCTACGGTTGCTTCTACTGATTCGTCTACATCTGAGTCTACTTCTCTCACTGCAGCTGTCTGTTGGATGGAATTTATAACAAGATTGAATTAGTATAAGGATTGGATGGATGTCCCAATTAACAATGAGGTTGATAATTCAACATTTTTGTTTGGTTTGGACCGAATTGGTCATTTGACTAATAATTCACATGTTTGATTTGCATTTAATATTATTTGATTTGTAAGATAAATTTTCGATTTTACCCATATGCATTGTACTAAAAGGGAATGCAACTAGGGGTGTAAAAAAATAAAACCTAAAACCCGCAGATCGTCCGAGCCCTGCCCAAGCCAATCATTGTAGCAGCCTAGCCTAGGCATCATGACCCAAGCCCGAAGACCAGTGGGTTAGGATATGATTATTTCTATCAAATGATTGAACAACTTAAGGATATAAGGGCACAATGACAAAGGTCAAATCAAACTAGAATACATTATTCACTATCCAAAAATATAAATAGAACTATTGAACTCAAGGCAAAAGTATGATCTCTTAGCTTGCTCAAAATTTTCCTCTCTCAATATTTGAGGTCTTTTCTACCATCAGTAATTGATTTTACCATCTGAGTGTTATTCCAACCACTTTAGTAAGGGCAACACTAACAATACTTTCTCATCTCATGCATACTTTTTAGTTCAACAAAAATCTCAGTGACATATTACCCAATCAACTTTCTCTATTCAAATTCTCTTCTTACACTTGAAGATAGTACAAACAAGTGGAGAGAAGAAAACATTCTTTCTATATTTTGTGGGTTTACAATGAATGGTAATTACACATATTTTTCCCATGGTTCTAACAATTGCACCAACCTCTACTTAGATTTATAAAATTACTAATGTAGGAATATCACATTTTTATTAACTGAATATTAATGGGCTTGACAAACAAAGATGATATCAATGAATACCAATTTTGTCCCTATAGAAAGTAAATTTATTTCATGTTAGTTATGCAATCTTTGTACGATTACCTATAAAACATACAATAATTTGACATCAATCATTTAAAATCTTCTCGCAAGATCAACACTATTACTTTTGTTGTTGTGTGAAACAATAGTGGTGTTTGGTATTACTGAAACTAGTAAATTATAGATTGTAGTTTATAGTAAAAGTTGTGAGTATTTAATAAAGATTGTAATTTAAAATTGAAATAAAAAAAAATTATAAATTGTAAGAAAAATTATGAGCATTTAGAAAAATTTAAAATTTATAATTAAAATTAATAGTAAAAAAATTAAAAATTACTACTAATAGCTTTATCAAATACCCTCAATACTTCTCTTTCTCTTCCGTTAATAGCTTTATCAAATACCCTCAATACTTCTCTTTCTCTTCCGTCATAGCAGAATTAATATATAATTATATCAATTAAGTAGTCAGATATTTTTTTGTCCCTATAATTTAAGAAAAGGACAAATGAATTTGAAGGACCTAAATAGGATCTACTAATTAACCACCACGTGGCAAAATCTATTAATTTCACATTTTGTATGGCTCTCTTTTTGAGTAGCTAGAATGCTAGTAATTAAAGTCCATAGGTGGTTGCACCAAATATCTCAAGTATAAACAATTAATTTTTCACCACCCTTTACAAGGATTATGTGTTCTTCCGTGTTCTCTTTGACCCTCCACCTTCTTCTTTTTTTTGTTTTGTTTTTTTTAAATGGTCAAAACTTACCCTATTTTATATTTAAAGAAAAGATAATATGAATCACCCCAACTGTCTATAATAAGGCTCAAAATCATTAACTTTCACTATAAAAATTTAAAACGATGCCATTAGACTACAAAAATCTTAACAAATCATCTCTCTAATTTATGGTATACAAGTAGAACAAGAGAAAACGACAGTGAAAACTATAAGGTAATTCTCGAAGTACTTAAGTAGTTGATGCCACGTGATATTTTAAACAAATAAAAATATTTAACGCGCATTGAGTGAGTCACCCGTATCTTTTACCTATCTTTTGGATGTGTGTCTTATATTCTGCGAGCCCATATAATTATGTTTTAATTTCAATGTATTTAGGTTAGGGTGAGGTAATAAGCCCACTAGAAATTCAATGTGAATATAGATTTTTCTAGTTATATGAAGGTAAAAAAATTTAAAATTTG
Source organism: Heliamphora exappendiculata (assembly GCA_034768845.1). Lineage (NCBI taxonomy): Eukaryota > Viridiplantae > Streptophyta > Magnoliopsida > Ericales > Sarraceniaceae > Heliamphora > Heliamphora exappendiculata. Next base: position 2,405 of record JAOTRH010007193.1, read on the forward strand.
TCTATAAATAGGAACTTTATAATTTTAGTATCTATAGAGAGTTGAATCAAAGCATAGATATGTAAGGAGAGACAAAAAAATACTAAAAATACCAGGGTAATTTTTGTGCAAGAAAATGAGATTTGTTTTAAAATTTAGGTTGTAAGTATCAGATTTTAAGATATTTTAGTGTCAAAATCATACACTCTATGATTATGATTATAGTGAATTGTCTCTATAACTTGTAGATGTAGATAAGTTAAGCTGAACAATATAAATTTTTATGTGATTTTTTTTTGTGTATACATAGTTATACTTCCGTTTACGTTCAAAAATAAGTATTAGTATCCCAACCCCATCTAACAAACGTGGATTAAAATTGTACCATCGAATTAATTTTTGCTACATTATTAAATGAGAGTATCAGTAAGTAATACCACATAGTGTTTCGGAATTACTAAATAATTTACTCAGGAGATGAGAGTGTTGGAAACATAGAATTATGTGCAATTAAGAAGGGTTGCTTTTAATGTGTAGTATAATAAGATTTAGTGTCACGTTAACCACCGTGCACATGACGGTTAATAATTTAAAGGGACAAAAAAATTTAATTTCGATATATTTTTTAAAGACAAAGTCTACAATTTCACATATAATTATATATATTTATTTATTATTCAGCGTGTCTAATAAGTGGTGGTGGGCATTTTCTTAAAACTTATGATCTTAAACAACTTAAGCAATATAATAGAAACAGAATCAAAACTTTGATAATTAAGTTCCAACAGTAATTACCAAAAAACAAAACAAAAAAAGGTTCCAACAGTACTTAATTCATTGGCTTTGATTTGTAATCTAAAGCACCAAAAATGATATTTCATTTTACAAATAGAAAGGACAGAAGAGAATCTTCTTACCTTTTTGCTCAACAGTTAGATAAGTAGTCAATAAACTTGAAGGGGGTGTTTTGTTTTTAATTTTTTAATTTATAATTTTGTAAAAATTTAAAGAAAATTCAAACATGTGTTTCATAATTTTTTTTGCTTGTATTTTTTGATTCTAATGCAATAAAAACAAATTTTAATGTTTAAAACTATAAATTTATAATTATATCCAATATTTATATATTTTTATTTAAAATTATACTTATATTTTTTAATTATAATTTCAACTACAGCAACCCAACCTTATTTTGCGAAACTATAAAAGAGTTTGTTTGAGCAGGTAAAGTGTCATTGTCAAATCAAGGACATGGCTATGATGCATTTTCCAAAGGAGGATCCACTTTTAAGTTAGGGGGGCAACAATCCTCTTACCATTGCCATGAATTTGGGTTTTAATCCCAAGAAAAATGTTTTGGATAATCGATTATTGACTAAACACTAATAAGGGGTAAGGATTAAGAGTCTAATTAGTGAGAGTTTATTAAATTCTGACTTCTTGTACTAATAATTAATTATTAATCAAACACAAATAAGAGATAGGTACTAAAACTCTATTAATCATATCTTACTAGTAGGAGTCTTAATTTTTATTTTTTATTGGGACTATTAGTCAAAGATTAAAAAAAATAAATTTTAACGTGTAAGGTTCGTTAATAAAATTTTTAACGCGAAAGATCCAATCGAATACAATATAAATAAATTTAATATAAATAGATAAATTTATATGTCGTCTTATTGTATGTAAGACAGATAAATTTATCTGTATAAAAAAGACAAATAAATTTATTTGTGCATCATCAAAACATGTATCAAGTATACAGATAAATTTATCTATATTGTATACATAAATAGACATATAAATTTATCTACATGAAGAACAACGTGTTTTTTCAAAACACGTAAAAAGTGCACAGATAAATTTATCTGTATGTTTATTTATGCGAGACAAATAAATTTATGTGTGTCTTTTTAAAATATGTATAAAATATATAAATAAATTTATTTATATATTTATTTATGCAATACAGTTAAATTTATATGTATATTTTATACATATTTTAAAAATACACAAATAAATTTATTTGTTATATGGTGCAATTGAAACTCACGCGTTAAAACTGAATCTCGTACATTAAAAATTTTGAATAAAAAATAAAATTATTACTATTTTAAAAATCTAAAATTAAAATTTTATTTTTTATTTATGTTTGATTAGTTATTGATTATTTGTGCGCCTAGCACAACACTAGCAATGATCTAAAGTTTTTCAAGGACAAAAGATAAAGAGAGAAACCTTTTGAATTAAGAAAAACGAAATATTGGGAATCACAAAGTGTCTCTTTTAAAAGCATTTAAACTTTTGTTGCAACTTCACAGGATGTCTCTGTCACATTTTGTATAAAAGAAATGTACAATTAAAAATGGTACTTTAATACTAGTTTAAAGAAATTAAAAAACTATGTAATAATACTAGTTTAAAGAAATTAAAAAACTATGTAATAATACTAGTTTATAAAAACACTCTGTTTGCTGTTATGAAATTATGTAACTAAATAATCTGATTTATATAAATTAATAGTACAAAAAATTAAAACAATAATAGATAAAAAAATTGCACGAACATAAATTAAATTACTGTACAAAAATTGACTACGAACATAATACAGAAATAGAAATTGAATCGAAACTGAAAATACAGAATTAATGAAACCTGTTACAGTAGGGTGATACTGAAAAGATTGATCAAGTCTCGTGTTTGACACGATCTCCTTAAGACGAAATTGCTGTCGCTACGGTGCTTGGAGTGGACAGCAAACGCCTTTCAGAATACAACGATTTTCAAGAATCAGAAGCAGCACAGCAATTTGCTCCTTTGACGAATGCAAACTGTGGTTAAAACTCTCTCACAGAACCTCAGGAATGTAGGCTATGAAGAACAGCAGAAGCACGAATGAAGGATTTCAAAAATTCAGTGTTTGGAAGTATCCCAAACCGGATAGCAACCAGCCTTTAAATAGGCACTAAAGGTGTCTATTCGGTTTGACCGAACATGCATGAAACAGGTTCGCCTGGCGGTTGGACCGCCCAATAGGCGCGAACCCGTTCAGACTCCAACGGTCTCGAATCGAACAGTTCGGTAATAGTAACTGCAATGGTAACTTTAAATTTAAATAATTAATATTTAAATTTGAAAATTTAAATAAATAAATTTTCAGCAAAAAGATAAGGGTTGATCCGACCCGGCCCGCAACCCGCGGACCACGTACCCGGACCTAGACTCGAACCCGAGCCCAAGCCCTAGCCCTGCGCAGTCTGCCCCGACTCGACTCGGCACGACACGACCGATTGGTCAAACGGGCGGGCGGCGGCGGCGGCTCGTGCGTATGGGGTTTGGGTCGAATCCACCATTAGATAGGTCATCCCCAGTCTACAAAACTGGGTACCCCCAAGGGGCACACCCCTTAGGGCCAACTTGGCTTATAAAAGTCACTCACCCATGTTTTTTCCAACCAATGTGGGATTAAAAATATATTTATACCCATTTGGACACTCACCTTCTCCTGCCCTAACCAATGTGGGATGGAACATGGATACAATCATTTTGCTAACTTCTATGGCACATTTTTGGAGTTAATTTCTCATTCACCCGTTAACGGTTTTGAACGTCACAAAATTCATGATTAAACTACTCATAGATATGAATATATTAGGATTTAAAATTATCAAAAAAGATTAATCCAATCCAAAGTTATTTAGTTTCAAAGTTAGCTAAAATCCTGTTCAAAAAAGTTCAAAACCCATATGTTTTTCAATAATCTCCCACATGAATGGAATTTGACAGCAAAGAAATGCAATAAGATGCAGACAGAGAGAGAGTTCAATAAAAGAAAATTTCTGCATATGATAGGTAACTTCTGATTTTGAACATTTTCTTGTGAGAAACTATCAGACTTACTGGCTAATCAGTGAACATGATGTCTTGAATTTTTAGCCGTTTGTGTAAGCCAAGACAATATAGTTCACACATAATCTTTCTAACACAGCTTGGTTCTTACGGTTGTATTCATTTCGGCCCTGAACATGCCTGGTTATTCATGAGTGCTCTAGAGAATTTAGCTTTAATAATTCTCATAGAACCGGCTCAGTTCATACTTATATAGGTGATTCTTATTAAAAGTATCCTGCCATACCCCACTTAGGTATCCAAGGTATAAGAATCACTAAAAGACTAGCTTATCCTTAAACACGCTGTAGACATCACTATTTCATCATAGAAATGGGTAGGAATTAATCTCCCTTGTGATTCCCCTAGAGTCACACATAATTCGGTTGTCCCATTGAACCTAGATCTTGGGATCTCCAGTCAACTAGGTTGGGTTTCCATTAAGGTGTCTCTTTATTAATAGGCTTTAGTCCTACTTTTGACCTCTTTGGTGTAAGCACTGCTACTTTTGCCAAATACCCCCACACTTTTAAGAATTTGTAGGTACACATTCGACCTTTTCACAATTCATAAGGTGCCTTATTCGTTTTCTTGTAGGGTATCTTATTAAGAATATGATTCGCTGAAAGAACAGCTTTTCGTCACAAATTCTGAGGTAGTCCATAACTAATCAACATAGCATTCATAATCTCTTTTAATGTTCTATTCTTCCGTTCAGCAACACCATTTTGCTGTGGAGAATATGGTGCAGTGGCTTGATGAATTATGCCATGCTGTGAATAGAATTCACCAAAAGACAATTCATATTCACCACCTCTATTGCTCCTTAGAGTTTTGATCTTCTTTTCAAGTTGATTTTTAACTTTATTCTTGTAATGTATAAATATTTTCAAGGAGTCGTCTTTACTTTTAAGCAAATAGATGTAGCAGTATCTAGTGCTATCGTCAATAAAAGTAATAAAATACTTTTTACCATTTCTTATTTGAATTGATTTAAAATCACAAATATCATTATAAATTAAATTCAGAGATTCTGTATTCCTTTCAATAGAATGGAAAGTAGCCTTAACTAATTTCGCCTCTACACAAATCTCACATTTGTGATTCAGATTAATATCAAATTTAGATTGATATTTATTGTTAATTAATCTACGCAGGAAATTATAATTAACATACCATAATCTACCATGCCATAAAGAGAACTCAACAATATAAGCAGAAGATGTGTTATTCTTCTTCATAGCAAGTTTCGGTACAACAACCATTACATTTAGCTTGAATAGACCGTCTGTTTGATACCCTTTACCCAGAAATATTCCATTTTTTGTGAGTACAAGTTTTTCAGACTCAAATACTAGTTTAAACCCATTCTTGCTCAATAGAGACCCAGAAACTAAATTCTGACGAATGTCTGGCACATTTAGCACATTGTTGAGCGTGAGTTCCTTCTCCAAAGTCATCTTTAGAATCACATTTCCCCGACCTTTCACCTTGGAGGTAGAAGAATTCTCCATATGCAATTGTTCTCCATTTATCGTTTGATAAGTGGCGAATATCCGTTTGTCTGAACAAATATAGCGAGTAGCTCCAGTGTCCACCCACCATTCTCTGGGATTTTCAACAAGGTTTATTTCAGACACAACGGCGGAAAGACTGATGTCATCCACCCTGGTAGAAAGGTTATCCACTCTAGTCACGTTGGCTTAGGCATTCTTCTTGTGCTTACTGCGACAGTCCTTTGCTCGATGCCTGGGCTTGTCACATATGTAACACTTGCCCTTGAATTTGAGTCTTTTGAAGTATCCGCCTTTGTCACCAACATGCTTTCTCTTCTTGTTGTTGACCTTAGAAGCCTGTTCTACAACATTTGCCTTGGTCTCCATCTCGGTCTTCCTCTCAGACTTGCACTTGTCTTCCTCTATCCTAAATCGGGCAGTTAGCTCCTCTAATTTTATCTCCTTGCGTTTATGCTTCAAGTAATTCTTGAAATCTTTTCAGCCCTGCGGTAATTTCTCAATAATAGTAGCAACCTGAAAAGATTCACTTAGAAACATACCTTCTGCATGAATGTCATGCAGGATAAGTTGGAGATCCTGAACTTGTCCAACAACTGGCTTTGAAACCACCATCTTATAATCCAGAAATTTATCGACAATGAATTTTTTCGCACCGGCATCCTCTGTCCTCTGTCTTATATTTGCGATCCAAGGATTTTCATAGTTCATTTGCCGTCTTAACTAGACTATATACATTGTACAATGTGTTGTTCAATCCATAGAGGATATAATTTCGACACAGAAAGTCAGCATATTTTCATGCATCCACAGCAGCAACCGCTTGTCGCTCAGTTTCACATTCAGTTAACGCCGGAGCATCTTTACGTAGGAATCTAGTTAGATTGAGTGTAGTCAGACAGAACAACATTTTCTGTTGTCATTTTTTAAAGTCAGTTCCATTGAACTTTTTTGAATTTTTCTCGTGATTCACCGGAATTGCCGTAGTGATAGCCGGTATCACTGAAGGCACAACCGGGACAGGAATAGGGGTAACAGCAGTAACTTCAACATTTTCATATGCCATATTTTAATTTTCTGATATTACATAAACAACACAAACAAAGATGTTTTAGCAACTCGAAAATAAATCTGAAAAGATTGTTTATTTTTCCTTTGAAAAAAAATTGCAATAAAATTTTTATTATTTTCTCTTAAACAAAAATCTGTACAAGACAGATTTATATATGCTGAAGATTATATTATTCCACAAACTAGAAATAATTTCAACACAAATAAATACTGAAATTAATAAACCGTATTTAATTTGTAAATTTTTTAATTAATCTAGAAAATTAATTATACAGAAAAAATTTCAAAATTTAAAAATTATACTTAAAGAAAATAAAACAGAATATAATCTATCTAACAGTTTTAGAAAAGTAATCAATCTGTACTACAGAATATATAATCAGATTAAAAGAATGTATATAGTATTTCGTCTTAAGATTGTTATGAAAATATGTAACTAAATAATCTGGTTTATATAAACTAATAGTACAAAAAGGTAAAAAAGTAACAGATAAAAAATGGCACGAACATAAGTAAAATTAATGCAGAAAAATTGACTACGAACAGAATACAGAAACAGAAATTCAATCGAAACTGAAAATATTGAATCGAAACTGAAAATATTGAATCGAAACTGAAAATACGAAATTAATGGAACCTGTTACAGTAGGGTGATGCTGAAAAGGTTAATCAAGACTCGTGTTTGACACGATCTACTTAAAACGAATTTGCCCTCGCTACGGTGCTTCGAGTTGACAGCAAACGTCTCACAAGATATAACGATATTCAAGAATCAGAAGTATCACAGCAATCTAATCATTTGGTGAACGCAAACTGTGGTTAAAACTCTCTCTTAGAATCTCGGGAATGCAGGCTATGAAGAATAGCAGAAGCACACAGAAGGATTTCAGAAATTCAGTGTTTATCAGTATCCCAAATCGGGTAGCAACAAGCCTTTAAATAGGCTTAAAGGTGTCTGTTCGGTTTGACTGAACATGCATGAAACTGATTCGCCTCGCGGTTGGACCGCCCAACAGGCGCGAACCCATTCAGACTCCAACGGTCTCGAATCGTATGGTTTGGTAATGGTAACTGCAACGGTAATTTTAAATTTAAATAATTAATATTTAAATTTAAATAATTAATATTTAAATTTAAAATTTTAAATAAATAAATTTTTAACAAAAAGATAAGGGTTGATATGACCCGGCCCGCAACCCGGGGACATGGACCTGAGCCTGGCCCAGCACGGCAAGTTGGTGGGCGGGCAGCGGCAGCGCGCATGTAGAGTTTCGGTTGAACCCACTATTAGGTAGGTCCTCTCATGTCTACAAAACTGAGTACCCCCAAGGAGCACACCCTTTAGGGCCCAACTTGGCTTATAAAAGTCACTCACTCATGTTTTTCCCAATCAATGTGGGATTGAAAACATATTTATACCCACTTGAACATTTACATTTTTCTCTCCCAACCAATGTGGGATGGGACATAGTTACCATCTTTTTGTCAACTTCTATGGCACACTTTTGGAATTAATTTCTCATTCACCCGTTAACGATTTTGAATGCCACAAAATTCACGATTAAACTACTCATAGAGATGAACATATTAGGATTTGAAATTATCAAAAAAGATTAATTCAATTCAATGCTATTTAGCTTCAAAGTTAGCTAAAATCATACTCAAAAAAATTCAAAATCCATATATTTTCCAACAATTGCAAAATAAATATGGCCATTTGCTTGAAATGAACTTTTGGTACAAGCAGTTGATGCCATTTGTTGAAACTACAAGCGAAAATACAAAGCAATATTTCAATTTATAGCCTATTAAGAATAGTTTTTAATTTTTTGTACTGTTCTATTTTTTATGATTAAAAAACTTTAAAAGTTTTTCTGATTAGATTAATGTTTAACAAATTATTCTAAACACAAATTTAAAAAGACAAAAATAACTCACTTATTATTTCTCTTATATTCTAATATTCTAAACGTAAATTGTGAGAGACAAGAATGAATTACTTATCTCTCTCGTGATCCGATAATAAGCGGTAGTCTCGTGCATTGAATATAATAATAAAAATAAATCATACATTATTTTGATGAAAAAAAATATTACCCATAATTCTAGGAAATATTTATGGCATGCATGTAAGTCTTCCCATGTAAAAGATTGTACAATGTTTGAAAACAAAGGTGAAAACAAAAGAAGAGATTGCATAAGTAAGCCTCCAATCAAAAATATCTTGACTTAACTATTAATGCTTATCCTAAATAATGCATAAATCAATGTTTGGCTAAAAAAAGTCTTGGGGGGGGAATAAAAGGCCCATTAGCAAACAAACACTGCAGGCAATGGGAAGAGAACAATTTCTGTTGAGAAAATAAATAAGGTTTTGAGACACAAATAATTATTTTTTTAAGACAAATTTTGTCCTTATTTAATTTGAGTTTGTTATAAAATTTTTAGCAAATCATTTCTAAGATATAACAAAGTCTTTAACTCTACAAATAATAATTTTAGAAAAATCCCAAAATTTCTCTATATATTAATAAAGAAGAAGGATAAAAGAGAAAAGAAAAAATGAGTTAAATAGTGGTGAATAAATTCTATATTTATAGACATTATAAATTTACAATCAGCTACAAGAGGTTGGCCTGGAGCTTTGCTCTTTTAAGGTTTCAGGTTCAAAATTTTTTAAGCATATTTGATTGATCGAATGATACATGAGATTGGATAATATATTTTACGAGAATTATACGTATGGATAACTAATTCCACAAAATATAAAATATATATATATTTAATTCATTCATTAATAGTTTCATATGACTACTTATCAAAATATATTTAAATTTAAATAAATTTTTAACGGTCAAAAAATGAGTAATTATCCAGCACAAAAATCACCTCTCTATTATCATTTATTAAATTTACCTTATTTAAAATGCGCTCTTTCATATTCAGAAGTAAAATTTTATAAACTTTGGGACAGCACTCTTCCGAACAAAAGAGACATTTTTTCTTTTCACATTTATTACAACTTAGATGTTCTTCCCTCACTCCCTTTTTTTTTTTTTTTTTCAAGTTTTCGGTTCGTTGTGTACAATTTCTTTTTGGTGCAATCAACTTAGGGGGCGAAAATAATAATTGTTTTTCTTGTCACAATTTTTTTGTTTGTCTCATTCTTAATTATATAAAATAAATAAATTTATATACAGATAAATAGATAATTAAAATTAACAAGACTAAAACATAAAAACTATTATATTTATTTTTCTTTTTTAATTCTAAATCATTCATAATATTTTAAAATACACATTGTCATTCCTTTGGCCACCCACAAAATTCTAGCAATTTGTGACAGCCAAACGCAACCTTACAATTTACTAGGGAAAAAGAAAAAAAAACCCAACGTGTCCGGACTTCTATTTCGCAACAGCGGAAGGGTCAAATCAAAAAGGAAAAATCTGATCCCAGTCCCACGTGGCTCCATGTGCGGGTAAATACTGAATTTTTAATTGACATTTGGCCTATGTTAATCCAAAAATGTTTTTTTGACATTTGGCCTATTTTTGTTTTTTTAATTTTTAATTGTTTTAAGCAAATTTTGGATTATCTCATTTTGAGGAATTTAAAAAGATAAAACTAGGCTACCTGAGAGAGACGTAGCTATGGTTTTGCGTACAAAGTTGCGTCTCTCTTAGTGCAACACTGAATAGGCGAAAACAACAAATAAGAATGTTTCGATAATTTATAAAGATATAATTGATATTTGAGCATTAAATTAGTATTTTAGATTGTCAATTTCACATTTTTTTCTAAAATGGAATTATTTTATATTTATAGGATTTGAAATCCATGATGTATAGTGTATTCGGACTCATTAATAATAACTAAACATGAAAGACTGAATAGTTAATTCAGTTCATTCGGTCTCTGATTTAGAGACAACAGCCATTTCAACAGTTTTTGTGGGTCTTTTGGGTCCATTTATGATAACTCGTCAAAGGTCGTAATCTACGACTTTAGGGACAACAGCCATTTCAACAGTTTTTGTGGGTCTTTTGGATCCATTTATGAAATATCGTAATTTACGACTTGTATATAGATTTTTATTCTAGTCTTCCAATAATTATAATTTGTTCTATTAAATAAGGGAGGTCTATTGGTCGATTGGCTTTTGGATTGGATAGGTCCGTTACTAGTGGTTGTCATATAAAATTTTTAAACTGTTAAGTCAAATAAAAGAGTCCAAGTTCTGATATCAATTGTTAGAACAAAGCAACTCAAGAGGGAGGTGAATTGAATTTTTAAAAAATTAACAATCTAAAAATCTTTTTCAAAAATCTTTAAATATTACAATCAAATAAAGCAAATATTAAAGTAATGCAATTATTAAAATATGAGAGATCGAGAAATAGAATCGGACACTAATTATTTATAGTGGTTCGATTTTAACTTAGCCTATGTCCACTCCTCAAGTTCTCCATTGAGTATTTCCACTATATAGAATACTTCATAGGCGTATTCCAAGGTTTTACAATCTTCAAGATTTCACTTGAATGAGCTGAATGTTTACCGGCACATTCACAAGCCTAATAGCTTCAAAAAGATCATATGAAAATAAGCTCATGTTTTTTTCTAGTCTCTCTTAAACTCTTCTTTGATGAGATTTGCTCACTCATTCATTCAAAGGATAAATGATAACTCACCCTTGATTATAATAAATGGAGTGTAAAATAAGAAACACTTATTCTCTTTACAGAAAATATTTACAATAAATAAAAGGTAACGAGAGATGATGAACAAGAACAGGAGATTCAGCAATAAATGAGAGCTTGAGATTTTTGAGTTTAATTCAAGTAATGAAACAGTAAATTAAGGTCCCAAGTCTGAGTAAATGCTGAGAAGTTACTCCTTATATAAGTTCTTATCCATTCATGACCGTTGGAGGTAGGTAGGAGCAATAAATGCAAAAAATTCAGCCGTTGAGATTTGCCATGAGTTTGATTTTTTGTTGCAGGTGTCGACACAAATGCCATTAGTGTTGACACAAAAATATCTAGGGCAGGATCCCTTAAGTAGTTAGGTCGACACAGATAGTCTGAGGGGTTGACACAATTCTACACTCTACCTTACCAACATCATTGTGTCGACACAATTGGTTCTGGTGTCGACTCGTTTGAAACTTTAGCATCCGGAGAAACCACTTTGTGTGGACTCAACTTGCCTTTGGTATTGACACGAATTTTTATAGAAAGTCTCGATTCTTTTGTGTCGACTCATCTTTAGTTGGTGTCGACTCAAATATACTTTCGAATCTGAGATGAGGCATTTTGTGTCGACTAATGTCTTTTTTGGTGTCGACACTAAATTTTGCATACAGCCTCGGAACTTTTGTGTCGACTCATCCTTAGTTGGTGTCGACACATCAAAATATGCAGGTGGCCTCAATTGTTTTGTGTCGACACAATTTTCATTTGTGTCGACCCAAACTTTCGGATACCAAAAGTGAGGATCAATTTTGTGTCGACACAAAATTGATTTGTGTCAACTCTTTTTGAGTCTTGAGAGTTTCGGCTATTTTGTGTTGATACAAAATTTGTTTGTGTCGACACTAACGTTTTGAAACTTGAAGATCAATTTCATACAAATGTTAGGGTGTCAAATCATTTAATCAATGAGTGTGACTCACTTGATGAGATTCTAATATACTTTGCCATAAAAGTGTTTGACTTATTTTTCAAATAGTTTCAATACAAAATATTCTCATTTAAGAATATGTGAGTGCTTTAATTTTTTTGAGAGTTAAGTTATTTTTTTGGTTAAGGTGTCAACTTAATTGTTCAAAATGTGTTAACACTTTTATTTTGAAAATATAAAATATTATCCATTTTAAATTCATTTATTCTTAGAAAATGAATTATGAAAATTCTCAAAATCAAAATAAAAAATTCTTACTCTAACATTTAATATATTTTAGAACAAAGAGGGAAACAAATATTAGATTGTTAGAGATAATATTTTTAGTGTAGCTTTTTTTTGTTTTTTTTTTTCTCATTGTTAAAATATTTAATAAATTCTTACTTTTACTTTCATATTATAGTATTTAGAATAATAACATGATTTTTTATTTTTTAGAGTAAAATTAACTTTTTAATTGAGACTATTATATATGGGTGTCTAATAGACCTGAAAAATTCATGAATCAACCCAACACAACTTCTATGGGTTGAGTTGGATTGGTTTAGTTCTGTCAAGTAACGGGTTGATATCAGGTCTTAAAAATATTAGATCGAAGTAGTCAGTTCAGTTATCTAGTTAAGAAGTTTTAAAATCGACTCAATTTAAGACCCGATAGTAGATATATAAATTCTATCAAACTATTATTTATATTATTTGTACCCTTAATTATAATTAAAAGTGTGTAAATTAAAAATAAAAAGAGTAAAATTTATGCTGCTTAACTTGACATCTTATACAAAAAAAAATTAAATCGTTCATAAAATAAGACATATATTATAACTTTAGAATATTTTATTAAGAAAAATATTTAATTTAATTAAACCGCGGTTCCAACCCCTATTAACCCAATGTTATTCCGGTTGAGTTGATTCTAAATCATGAACGATTTAATTATGGGTTCAATATTTTATAACCGACCATGATAAATTCCAAATCAATTCAGACCGACCTATACTCATTCTTATTATCATATTTATTTAACTTCAAAATAAAGTTAAAATGTTTGAAATGTGTGTATGCTCTTTTATTGAAAAAAGACATAAAAAGAAGTTAGTAAACTTTTTAAAAATGTTAAACAAAATAATGCTTATTTGCTTATTTAAATTGTAAATTTTTCGTTTTTAGTGAATTTTTTTTATTATTTAGTCAAATTATTATACTTTTTAAATTTCTCTCGTTGAAACGAATTGAAAAAATAAAAAAAAATTGATCAAAATATATTTAAAAAATCAAAAAAGATAAAAATAAGTAAAAATAAGTCAATAAGTCAAATTCTATATTACTTATTTTCGTTTTTTCTGGATATTTTTCATATTTTGATCAAACTTTTTTCACCTTTTGAGTTATCTCATGGAAACAATTTGAAAATGATAAAAAAATTAATTAAAAATTCATGAAAACCAAAAATAAACAAAATTTTGGTATTTAGCTCAAACATGACCAATATACCTTAAAATTTTATTTATTTTTTACAAAAGGCCATCTTCTAATAGATGTCGAGCATCCAGTAGTTATTTGGTATTTTCATAGTTTTATGTGATAATTTTATATAATATTTTTACTTAATATTGTGATGATAAATTTTACTGTAAAAATATAATAATTTATTTTTATTAAGTTATTAAAAACTAAAAAATAACTTATATAATAATTGTAATTGTTTATTTATTAATAATACTATGTGATATTAGCTATTTAATATTCTTTGAGTAATTAAGGGTCCGATTGGCAACTAACTTAAAAATTAAATTTTTTATTTTTTGTCAAAAAATTAAATTGAATTCAAAATAGGTTATTTAATTTTATTGAAGTTGATTATTTGAGTAAAAAATTAATTTTTTTCCTTTTTATTTGAAATAAATAATTTTATCATTCTATATAGTTGATATTAAAAATTATATGAAATTAGTAGTGGTAGTAAATAAATTATGAATAATATGTATTACTATATTTTAAAAATTGTAAGAATTTAAATAAAATATTTTAAAAAGTTATATTTTAATTTGATTTTTTAAATTTTAAATTTTAAATTTTTTTATTATACGAGTAATTTTATTATTTTTATTTTTTTAACAAAAAGTTCTTAAAGAAAGCAATCTTGGCTTTTTGGTTGAATCAAAGCCATTATTGTTCTTGTGGGTTTTTATATTTTTCTTGAGAGAGAGAGAGAGAAAGAAAACAGAGAGACAGAGACAGAGAGAAAGAAAGAGTCCGAGAGAGATCTTATCTGGGATGTAGGATTCTCTCTCATTCCCACTGATCAGGGCCCAGCGGATCGGAGACTCGGTATGTATTTCTTTTTCTTTTGTCGCGATGTTGAAATTGATGATGAACTCCTAATGTTCTTTCAATGCAAGTGCAGAGGGAGCTGAAGACTATGAATTTCCATGGCCGCTGCTTGGTTTTCATTTCCTGTCAGTTTCCGGAAAACTTGTTGAATTTATTTTGAAGTTTCTGAAAAAAAGTAGTAGAGATTCAACGGGTACGAATTAAATTTCTTCTTCTTCGTCAATTTCGATTTTGGTAATTTTCTGATTCTTGCTTGATGCTTTATGGTTATGTGAAAATGTCAATTTCTATCACTTTCTCTTTTTGGTTTCTGTGTTTCTGGAGAGGGTTCGAGTTTTCTATAATCATGCTCTTCATACACCGAAGAAGTTATAAATTCATAGGTTTAAAAGACATGGCAATATCTTTGTTACAACTATAATTTTCCTCTTTTTAAGAATGAGATTTCCTAGCATAAATTCTCCTTCGATGTCACCTCCTAATTACATTTAATTAAATTTGTATTGTGATGGGGGAATCGACGCTCGCTCTACGATGCAATCGAGTTCCTTTTTGGAACTAATTGGGGTCTGCTTTCCTTCGAAGATCTATTATAGTGGTTCTTCTCAACTTTTCAAAGTTCATCTGAATTAACAAATTGATCATGCTTTGTAGTACCATTTCTTAGTGAGTTCGTGGAGTACTTTATTTGGTGCTGCTGACATTTTTGGTTTTGCGGCGTGCATTTACAAAATTAAGAGGGTGTTTTTAAGAAATAATTTCCCAGCTTTTAGTTTATAGTTCAACAAAACGTTCAAACAAATTTAAACAAACTGCACTTATAATTTTTCCCTTGGTGCTTTTGATTTTAAATCGACAAATACAAATTCTTATGCTCGAAGTCATAATCTACACCAAACACCATCTAAAGCATTCAATTTGTACTACTTTTTTATGGTGCATTGCTAAGGTACTTTATTTGGTTCTAAGTCAAATTAGTGGTGTTCCTGGAGTTGATTGCAGGAATGGGAACTGAAATACAGGCTAAGGCATACTTTTCAGGATCTTCTTCCATATGGGATCTAAATGAGAGCTCGGGTAGTAGTATCTGGTCCCTGTATCGTGAACACAAGACCTTGAAAAGTTACCAGTTTTATAACCCGTTCTTGACGACAAGGCCAGCCGTAGATCGATATTTGGAGTTTGATAAGGAAGAAATAAGGCAAACCATCTTGAAGCATGAATCCATATTCAGACATCAGGTTTGCAATGTTTCAACTTTCTGTAGTATTATGAAATCTGAGTCCTTATTGCTTTCTACACAAATTTATAAAGATTCTACAAAAATAAGTTCTTTTAACTTTTTTTTTTTTGGAAAAATAATAATGCTGGGCTCCTGATTAATCACTTTATGTGCCGACTGATTTATTTGATAGTCAAGAGAGATTCATGAATTGTGAAAATATAGGCCCACTTATTTGGCAGGATGGCTAACAAAGTGGATTTACTTTTCATCAGTACCCAATCCATTTTTTGAGATTTTTATTATTTTAAATGTGTTGGTAATTCAGCTTGAAGAACTTCACCGCCTTTATAGAAGGCAGAGGGACCTGATTGATGAAATTAGAAGGAGAGAACTACATCAACATCTCATACCGGCAGAGATGTCACAGTCAAGTCTCTTTTTTTCTCACACCCCTTCTGGAGACATCAAAAAGATTTGTCATGTGTCTGATTCCCCTACCATGGGTCCAAATTCTGGAAATCCTACCACATCAGTAAACAATTGTATCCAATCTCCTCTGACTTTTGTGAGAGGGAAGGATATATTCTGTTCTTTTCCATCCGAAGATCGAGTAAAATCAAAGGAATGTGAATTTCCCGAGTCCAAGTGCAACATGTTTCAGGGAGGATTATTGAATCTTGAACTAGGGGAATGGCTAGAAGAAGGTGCTTGTGGGGTATCGGGGATGGAGAGTTGCCCTCTTAGCGGGAATTGTAAACTCACACATGAGAGTGATGTGAATTTGTCTCTTGGTAGTGGTTTGAGCTCTGGCTGTAATGGTGACAGTAACAAACCCAATTTGTATTCAAGAAGAACCCAAGATATGGTTGATTTGAACAAACCTATTCAAGTTGAGGGAGAATCCGTTTCGGCTTATGTAGATAATTTAGATGATGCCATATGCCTTGATGAGGAGACACGGAGGCGATTTGAATCTCCGAATTCAAAATCAGGGTTCTACATTCTGTCTAAGGAATCCTCTCAAATCTCCGTCGGAGGAAGGGATGAACAAATTTACCTCAACCATATGCATCCAGAGAATGAAGGCAACCTTACAGAGCTCCCAACTTACAAGAATCAGGCTGGTAATGTTCTTATAGAAATATATTTTTCTCCTTTATTTTTTATTTGATTTTTGAACTTGTACGATTTACAACGTTAGCGGCAAAATGCAATTTAACTGGAGTTAGCTTCTTGGATTTACTAGCTTACAGGAATTTAACTTGTACGATATATCTGATGGAAGTCTTTAAATTGAATTGTATGAACTGATGCGATCTGGTTATTACCTCTCTTTGTAGGGCAAAGTAAGTGCAATACAGATTCTCTCAGCGGCAGTGTCTCTCTTGAAAATTCATGTGTACCATTTAAATCATTAAATGTTGAGCCTGGAAAAGTTGATGAGCCCTCATCATTTTTTCCATATGATAAGAGTAACCAAGAACTTGGGAGAAAAAGGAAGATTTTTGGTGTGGAACTTTTTGGAGGAAATCACCATCAATCTGTTGAGGCTTTCCATGCACCCAATCAATGGCCACTCAATCCTCAATTTGATGTGGCCAAATCCAAGTCATCCTCTCTACTACCTTGGGCCCAGGATGTGCTCTCAGTTCGAGAAAACTCTTGCATTAGCACCTGTTTTCCGTTGAACAGAAGTTCTAGTTCATTGAACGGGACTGAAATGAAGGAGGGTCCTTCTCAATGTTTGGTTTGGGATTCTACATCACCAATTAGTGCCTCTGATGCCCAGCTTGAAAAAATTGAAGTAGATGCATCTTTAAGTAATAGCAAGATTCTCGGATTTCCCATTTTTGTGCATCAGACCTCTGGGGATGTTACTTCTCTGAGTTCCCCCTCTAAATCTAGTTGCCTTGATTCTGATGGCGATGGTGGCAATGACAGGAAAGATTTGGACCACGACCCCAGATCTGGAGGTCAGCTTGAAGCGAAGGATCTTGTTACAGAGAAGGGATTGGGTAATTACATTTCTGGTCTAAGACATCACATTGATTTAAATCTATGCATGAATGAAGACGATGTCCCACCAATTCCTTCTCTCCCAAGAGCCGTTTTGAAGATTGCTACTACTGAGATAGATTTGGAAGCTCCAGCAGTCCTTGAATCCGATTCAGAAGTGTGCCCAACTCCTGAAGTGGACTCTTTAGAAAACCAACTTAGTAGCCCTTCTGAATTACCATTAGAGGAATCAAAGGAGCATAATGAAAAACTTGTTAGGGTAGCAGCTGAGGCTATAATTGCCATATCATCATCTGATCTCAAGGAGGATATTACTTATCATCCATTATGCGTTTTGTCTTGTGATTCACTTCATTGGTTTGCAGAAATAGTTTCCTCTTATGACGGTGATCTTGAAGGTGAATTCGAGGCAGTTTTCAGAGGTACTGAAGGCACCTATGATACTGATTCGATTCCAGATGGGATGGATGATTTTGAGTTCATGACACTGAGATTGACCGAAACCAAAGTAGAGGAACACTACATTAAGCCTCCAGCTTTACAGAATCAGAGAGACGATGAAACAGCGGCCGCTGAATTTTCTAAAAGGCCCCGGAGGGGGCAAGCAAGGAGGGGAAGGCAGCGAAAGGACTTCCAAAGAGATGTACTTCCTGGTCTCGTTACTCTGGCGAGACACGAGGTGACTGCCGATCTTCAGGCAATTGAAGAGCTGTTTAAAGCAACCGGCATTGCTTGGCAGCCAAGTCAGTCACAAAGGAATACTGCTAAGAATGGTAGGGGGAGGAGGCGTGTGGTGGATTCTGCTCTCTCCCTGACAACCAAAGCGGTTTCCCTGCCCCCTGTAGAGCAATCTATTCGTAGAGAACTAGTTCTTGAAGAGGGGACTTTGACCGGATGGGGAAAGAGGACGAGGCGGTTGCCCAGGCATAGATGTCCAACGGATAATCCAACTCGGGTTTTGAAATGTCCAGTCAGCATCAGAGGGTGTGTCAGTCAGGGATTTTGATCCTCTCCATTACACCAAATGGTTCGAAGATTTTTATTACTTCAAAACTACCTTGTTTAATATTGTGAAGTCTTTAAAATTACGTCGTTTTATGAGTATTTTGTTAAAATTGAAGATTTTATAATATAAAACGACGAAGTTTTGTTGTAATGAAATCTCCAATGCATGCATTAGTGTAGTGGAGAGGATCATCCAAGGTTTCCTTGGTTAGTTTTCCTAGCCATGGGATTGTTATTGTACATGTCTATCTGCTGTTCCTCTGTCTTTCTGATTTCTTAGGGTACTTATAAAATTGATCTCCAATAATTTTTGCTTTCTTGGTTGATATAAACATCATATTTAGTTCCCGAGTGTAATGTAAATTGAAAATGCCGTCCATGAATCCTCTAATACGCCACTCTCTTTTTGTTCTTGATATTTACAACCTATAATACCGGTGATCTTGTCTTCACTGTGATAAACTCTTGACAGATTCACGAGTTTTTCCTTTCTCGGACACTAGTCAAGCCTGAGACCGGGAAGTTGAGCAATTTGGCCATATCATTGCGATTGCACAAAGATTGGTTTGTTCTCTTCGTCATATATGGTACAAAATCAACCTCGGTACACAGTTTTTCATTTCTCTGACTTTAATCAAGCGGGAGACCAGAAAGTTAGCCATCAACTAAACTTTCCATAAATGTTCATAGCACGGCTTATTTGTTAAAACGCCGACTGGAATAGACTTGCTCTGTGCTCCACCACACCACGAAATGGTGTGAGAGAGCGAATGCCATGATAAATAGTACCCGAGGGGTTGACAGGCCCCAAAACTCGCAGGGACCGCTTGTTATTCACAAACGGTACCGGAAAGATATTTGTAGCCGAGGCTAAATTCACCGAAACTGAGGCGAACGACTGATCGAATAGATTGGCAAGGTTTCTCGATCCTCTGGATGCATCATATTTTGATTGTCAGCCGCTCTTTTTTCACATAAAAGTGTTGGGATTTTAAGCACGAATTCTCAAAATATGATCTAGTTGAGCAAAAATAAATGAAAAAAACTCACGTAGACTACGATTCACACAAAGCAAATAAATAATAAAATAAGAATATCTAAGAACACAAGATGTACGTGGTTCGATTGACTGCCTATCTCCACGAGAGAACAATAAGGAATAATTCATATTATCAATAAAGATTACAAGAACTAGCTGTATACTCTATGATCTCTAAATGTGAACTTCACTCTAGTATATCTGAGCTTTTTTTTACATTCTCTGGCCTTAATCCGAACTTCTCTGGTGTATCTTCACGTCGCTCATGTGTCTTAAAATTTCTAGTTCTTAAACTTAATTTATATAAGTTTCAAAAAAATTCTAATTAAAATTCAACCTAATAAACTAGTTGTTAAATAATATTACCAATGTAATTTTCATGTGATTTAAGAAATTTAATATTATTTAATTTTTTTATCTTTTAATACGACTGATTGACTAAGAATTTTTAAATTTAATATTCACAAATTTGATCTATTAAAATTAAATTTGAGTTAATTCAACAACAACAAAAAAAAATTGAATTTATGGAATGTTCACGAAGGCGCGGGATTCATAAGGCAAATGCTTCGAGACGTCTTGGTTTTGGACATGGTCGTCACCGGAGGGGCCGCCGTGTAGCGGCACTGCACTGAGGTCAGAGCTCTTGCTCTCTGCTGAGAATTGAGAACCAATTATTGTGTGTTGAAGCTGTTGAACTGACTTTTATAGGGATTTTTATTCGTTTTTTCTTTATTTTTTTTTTTATATTTTCATTTTTTAACAACTTTTATACCCATCGAATTAAAAATTTTGACGTTATGGCTAAAGTAGGAAGACATTTTTAATTTATAGACAACAATTTTGTATTCTTCTACAATTAAAAGTGCTTATACTAAGGCCCAAATGGGATAAGATTTTTAATTTTAGTTTATTTGTATTTTTTCTGTTTTTTAAAAAATTGTTACTTTTTCAATTTGTATTGATTAGAGGAATAAAAAATAAAAAATAAAAAAAAAATAAAAATAACTATACAAACCTGTCTTACAGACTTAGTTTGGATTATCAATACGAGAGCAATTGAGAAAAATAAAAAGAAATAAGGAGAAAAAACTCTCTTAATGACCATTTTAAAAAAAAATTAAAATAAAAAAATTGTAGAGAAAAAAAAAAAAAACTAACTAGATGCTTAGGACTAGTTTGTCAATCGGCTTAAAACTGGTTTAAAATTAGTTTTTTATTTTTTGCTTAAAAGTTTAAAAAATTAAAAAATCTCGTAACTCAAAGGCTTTTAGTTTTTTTTTTTGTTTTTAATATTTTTTTTATATTTTTTAAAAATATTATAACTTTTATTATATATAACTATTTTTTATAAAAATTATATTTTTAAAATTTACTCATCAAAATCTATTAAAAAAGATACATATTGAATCTAAAATTATTTTAAAATAAAATTTAAA